>MCJB01026210.1:208499-246833 GCA_002018475.1 Nicotiana obtusifolia
GGGGGGGGGGGGAGGGGGGCAGAAGAAAATATAGGGAAAATCATATTAGAGTTTACCTTAGTACGACGGTGGAAAAGCTGATTGTTGAGGAGCAACAGGCCATCGGTCAAAACCCCATGTCCAGAGGTCACTGTGTTTGACCTCTACACAATGAATAATGAAGATGAGGTCAAAGATTCTCGCCATGCATGCTCTGATTCGAACAAACAGATGAGGGACATATGATGTTTGAGGTTGCATCTTTAAGTCTAGGGTTTATGGGATTCGAGATTCAAATTAAGGTGATGAAAATGGAAAGAAACCAGCGGGATTATCAGATTGAGGGGACAATAGGGATGATTTGAGTGACCTTGCACGAATTTATGCAAGGTCTTAGGATTGATTGCGTTTGAGAGCTTGAGAGAAAATTGAGAGGAAGGGGAAAGAAGGGCGGCAGGTCGTAGGAGAAATTACTAGGGTTAGTGGGGGTTCTTTGATTAAAACTGAGAGATGAAAGATGAGCCATTGGATCATTTGATTAGTGGCTCTGAAATTTTGAGGGTTAAAAATGAACAATGCATTAATACGGGAAAAATTATGGCCGTTGCATCCTTGTGATCCAACGGTTGAGATGAGATCTTGAATAGGTTTAAAGGTAAAAGAAAAAATCGAGATTAATTGTGGGCTGTTGATTATTTGGATCAACGGTCTAGATGCATTGTGTTAGTTGTGTTAGTGGTGGAGATGGGTGATGGCGCACTATGATTGGTTTACACCTAATGGCATGCATTGCCAACTTGGACAGATATGTAGTTGGCTGGACCTGGTTGTAGTGTATCGGGCCCGTATTTCGGACCAGATTAGCTGGGATAGAATTTGTCCCAGAAACAACGTCTCTATTCCTCCGGGGTAGGGGTATGGTCTGCGTACATTCTACCCTCCCCAGACCTCACTAGTGGTATTCTACTGGGTTGTTGTTGTTGTAGCTGAGATAGAATTTAAATCTCAGCCACATTGACTTTAATTGTACCATTGTAATTGTAGCCTTTTTTGAGTTTTTAACCCCTTTTATAATCAAACAAATTATACTTAATTAATCCTAATTAAATATAATAACAATATAATTATCAAATATATTATTAGTTAATTACTTTAGTTAATTGGTTGTCAAAAATAATTAGGATACTTCATCAACTAAATTGTAAAAATTAATTTTTTGTTAATCTAAGTAGTAAAGGTAATATAATTATAAATTCGAGACTATATTGTTAAATTAACCGTAATTCTTGTTTATTAAAATATGAAAATTATTTTAATTAATTAGGGTAGTAAAAGCAGTATAGTTTATAAATATTCGAGACTAAATTGTTATTGATCTTAATATTTTTAATTATTATTATATGTATTATATCATTTATTTATTGAGAAAAGTAGGTATTATTGATTTAAAAATACTTTACTGCGTTTATTACTGATTGATAAGTGTAAACAATTTAATATAAAAGAAAAGGGTCCAAATTGGTCCTCAACAGCGGGAGTCTGAGCTCCTCTCCCGTCCTGAGAGTCTGCTGATGCCACATAAAATACACCGGCCTTTGCCATACTCTCCATCTAACCAACCATGTAGACTAGGGCGTCTTGAAGCATAGGGGTTGCAATGAACCTTTGGGAACTGAGATGGTCCGACTAGCTGGGTCGCAACAGGGATCTCATTATCCTGCTCTATCTGAGGTTCCACAATAGGTGTCTTTGTGCATGCTCTAGGCTGAGCTCTGCCTCCACCTCGGCACCGACCTAGTGGCTGCAACCTGGGGCTGCAGCTCCTGATCAATTGAGGATGTCGTACGTGTCCTCACAATCTACGAGCACTATGAGAAGAATGATTCAAACTCAGCGATAGAACAAAGTTGCACGATAGAGAAGAAACAAGTAAAACTTCCTAAAGCCTTATAGCGTCTTGAAGACAAGTACAAATGTCTCTATACCGATTCTCAAGACTCTACTAAGCTTGCTCATTACTCGTGAGACCTAGGGAACCTAGTGGTCTTGTACCAACTTGTACGACCAAAATTCCTAACCAGGGGATCGTGATGGTGCCTAACATCCGCTTGCTAGGAAAGCAAACATGGGCTAAACAATTAATAAATTTCACAATTTAATAGCAAATTATTAAGAAAATAAGGTAGAAATACTTGAAATATACAATAGAATTTATAAACCTTGTTGTCTAGTCTAATCCTACAAACTGAGATAATAGAATAGTACAAACAGAGTCTAAAACAAAATACAACTGTCTGATATGAAGTGAAAAGTAATATAGATAAGAAGGGTACTTCAGGGTCTGCGGATGTTGTGCACCTCTACCTCAAGTCTCCTAAAATGACATGTCCGAGGAATCTCGGCTATGCGCTACTGGGACCAACACTGTAATCTGCACAAGAAGTACAGAAGTTTAGTATGAGCACAACCGACCCGATATACTCTGTATGTGCCAAGCCTAACCGCGACGAAGGCTACGACAAGACACTCAATAAAAACCTGTGCGATTATAAGTAGAAAAACCATAACAAAATAGAGAAACAACTAATTAACATGATAGCCAAAACAAGAAATATATAATAGAGGGCCCCATAATACCATCATTTCTCAGTCTCACAACATAATACGGTAATGGAAACGAACAACCAAAATATTACTCAATAAAAATTCTCCGCTACAGCGCACAACATGCTTGATATATATATATATATATATATATATATATAAAATACCGTTGCGGTGTGCAACCCTGTCACGACCCGGAATCCCAACCTCGGGGTTGTGATGGCACCTTACGTCCACTTGCTATATAAGCCAACATTAGTGTTACACCCCATATTTTTGTACGTGAGAGTACGTCGTAAGTCAATGATGTATGCTCAGAAAATGAGATCATCTTTGAAAGTACATAAAGTAAGTTAATCATGTTACTATGGAGGTTCTAAATATTTAAGATCATGAATAACAAGTACCAAGAGGGTTTGAAGGCTTAGAAGCTAAACAAATTGATGAAAATAAGTTTCGTCGAAAGTCGACAAGTTGGGAATGTTTTAACATGTACTTTTGGGGTGAGACAAGGGTGCTTAACATGATAAGGAGGTTATGTTTTGATTTACATTAGTCGTCTGATAGTCGTGTGTTATGTTTTATAGTCAAACGAGGTGTGAAACAAAAGTTGGCAAAGGTCATCACAAGTTATATTCATAAATGTGCTGAAGATTAGGTCAAATGTTTCTTAGCTTTCTCCCATTATGCATGGAATTACTGTATTATCCAACTGCCGGATTGAAGATCTACAAGTCTAGTTTCTAATGCATTAAACCATTTTCCAATTCAACATCAGAGTAGAGAGATATTCATGTTTTTGCGAGACTGCACAAGAACGCCAAATGGGACCCACTTGGTAGGTGGCCGACCTTCACTTGTTTTTATCTCATTTTTGGGATGAGCTTTGCTCATTTTTTGACCTCCTTAAATCCTCACACTCTCCATACCCTCCAAAATAGTTAACAGAAAGCTCCAAATAAGTAAAATAAGAAAAAACACCATAATCCAACATCAAAGTTAGCCAAAGGTGCAGAATAACCCCTATATGGTGTTGTGATGTGAATAAGGATGAGGGTGAGCTAAGTTAAGCTTAGGTTTCGAATTTTATCTACTACCTAAGGTATTTTTACATTCTTTTAATGGTTTTTAAGGTTAATTACATGTTTGTTGTGGTGTTGGAGTAAAAGATTAAAAGATAAGATTGTATGCACTCCATAATAAAGCGGCACCTATCATGACCAATGAATGGGAAGTAAAATGGAAAGTAACATTCGAGATCATATGAGTTGCACGAAATTCAAATATATTTGGGCACTAATTTAAGCCAAGTATTCATTCAACAAGTGGAATAACGACTAGGAATGGTAATTGTTTACGTTTTAAGACAACTGAGAAGGCACGAAAGGAATTATTCGATCTATGATCCAGAGTTAGTTACGTTATGACCGCACGTAAGTTTTCAGAGTATTATTCATGCAACGTATATATTGACATTTTTATAGTTATAGGAGACTCCAATATAAGTTAAAAGAAAGAATTGAGTCCATGTCATAGACAAAGGCTTGAATTATTAGAAGATTATATCATGGATGTTCCATAGCGTCCATTAAAGGTTAAAGTAATAACTAATGCCCTGAGCCACTGATCGGAAGATAACTTAATCCTACATAAAGGCTGAGAGAGAAGAGGAAACAAAAAGAGTTACATATTCTAAGTAAATCAGGAGTCTGATTATTAGACCTAGATAATTATAGAAATCGTGAATGAGAACATCACAGAATCACTCTTAAAATTAGAGTTACAAGAGAGATAGTACAAAAGCCATATTCCATAACTGCTCTACGATAAAGCCGGTTAGAAGAGTACCAGCCTCATAATAAGTCAATATGAAGCTCCTACCGGATTGTTTATGAACCAGAGGTTCAAGTATTATAGTAGAGCTTCAAGTTGTGGATTTGAATCCTACCTATTTGGAGAGGAGGTTAGGAAAGAGACAGAGATACAATGCGAGATTTAATGGTAAGTAAGGTAAAAGTGAAGAAGGTATGAGATACACAAGTGCAAAAGGTAGTGAATAGTCCTTACTTTAGGTGGAGTGCTAGAAGCGTTGTGATTCAGTATCCAAAAATGATACTGGTGTCGTCAGTAGCATATCTTCCACCCTATGGTTTCCAGGTACCGAGAGGTCTAGTTAAGAGAGTAAATAAGAGTTAGAGACAGCATGATGTCTCGCTTGAGGTTGCACAATATTATAAGGAAATTTATGGTGCTAGAAAGTTAAAGGAAGCTTGCAAGAAGTATAAATAGATATGTGTAGGTCATAAGCTAAAGTATGGTGGAGAAACAAGGTTTTAGGTAGACATGAGTATGGATAAGAAAAGGTGAGTGAGAAAGTGATGAGAATAGGTAAGGCCTTAGGATTAAGCCCATCAAAACAAGAGAGCTAATGGTTCCCGTAAGTCATAGAAAGCTCTGTATAACTTGAATGAACTCAGAGAAGTCTAAGACTAGGAGAATTTAAAAGAGATGGAATGCTGCCCTTGTAGTAGAATAAGGGTGTAATTATGATAAATAATAAGCGGATGACATTTATATTTAGGCCTTCGATTGAGTATTGATTCAAAAAGAAGGGATTTCATGAATTGCATGGGAATTAGAATACCCCCTTAAGGTGAATCACGTTGGAATGATATGAAATACGGTTATAGAAGTATGGTATTGTCTCTAGGTGGATCAAGAAAATAACTTTAGATGTTCCCCTATGAGATATGAGCCCTAACGACAATGTATTACATAAGAGGTTTCAAGTTATCAGTGGTACATTACAGATCAACATGAAGGTTAATCAACAATAGCTGGATTGAAGTTATAAAGTATGAGATGAGATTTGACTGTCATTCTTAAGATGAATAGTAATGAGGAAGCATTAAAGGACTTAGATTTATAAATGTAGGATAAGCCACGAGAGCGTAACTAGAGTTGGGTAGCAAACCTCAGCAATAACAAACTGAAGTAAGTGTTATGGCATTGTATGACCTACCTGGATGCAGTAAATCCATAATGATGGATAACCGAGACAATGAAACAAAATATAGCAATAGTCATAAGTTTGACAAAGTACCAAGCGAAGAACTTCAGTACACTATAGATGCCTAGAAGGACAACTTGCCATAGTTATGTATACATTTAAAAAGTGAATGTCACGACCCAAAATCCCAAACCCGGTCATGATGGCGCCTCTCATGAAGACAAGGCTAGCCAACTCAACAAAATCTCGGTTAAGCAGTTAAGACAGTACTTACATATTTTAATAACAGCAAATTGCGGAAACATAGCTAACCATCCCGACAACAGCCCAAACCGGGGTGTCACAATGTCATGAGCAACTAATGAAATCCTAATTATAATATTACTATTACAATATCTCTGGCACAATTGTTTGAAGAAAGTGAAAACAACAAGATAAAAGAGTTACGGGGCTGCGGACGCCAACAGCTACCTCGTAAACTCTGAATCACCGCTCTGAAAGTCGTAGTGAATGCCTCGGAGCGAAATCAATAACGCCTGAATCTGCACACATGGTGCAGGGAGTAATGTGAGTACTTCAAACTCAATGAGTAATAATTATAAATAATGGTGAAAAGCAGAAACCACACACAAAGTACAAGGCAATCCATATTGAAGCCATAAAACATCAGTAAAATAGAAAATCGGTGAGAATCAAGTAGAAACTCCTTTCAACGAGTGAAAACACGTAAGTCTTTCAAGTAATAGCGTGAAGTAAAAGAAAACATTTAAAACTACCCATCGGGCTCAGTATCATTTAAAAACACGCCCCTCGGGCTCAATATCATTTAAAAACACACCCCTCGGGCAATATCATAAAAACAGTATCAGCCCCTCGGGCATATCACGTCACCATATCAGCCCCTCGGGCTACATTTCACATCACAATGGGTACCCTGCGCTCACTGGGGGTGTACAGACTCCGAGAGGGGCCCCTTACGGCCCAAGCGCTATATCGCGTGGCGGCGTGCCACCCGATCCAATTTACATCATATCTCGTGGCGGCGTGCCACCCGATCCAATTTACGTCATATCCCGTGGCGGCGTGCCACCCGATCCCATTTAAATCATATCTTGTGGCGACGTGCCACCCGATCCAATTTACATCATATCCCGTGGCGGCGTGCCACCCGATCCCATTTATATCATATCTCGTGGAGGCGTGCCACCCGATCCAATTTACATCATCTCCCGTGGCAGCGTGCCACCCGATCCCATTTATATTATTTCAAATGCCATTTAAATCTCAATACTCAGTAAAAGTGACTGAGTTGAAAAATAGTGGAAAACATCATGACTGTGTTCAAGTAATGAATCAAAACGGTGAGGAAACAGTGATAAATACCCCTGAAGGGTTCAAATAATTGGCACGAAGCCCAAATATGGCAATCAGCCCAAATCATGATGATATCAAATAAGTTTCAATCAAATATGTAGTAAAATCATCAATCGGGATGGACCAAGTCACAATCCCCAGTAGTAAACGACCCCACGCTCATCATCGAGCACGTGCCTCACCTCAATATAGCACTACGATGTGCAATCCGGGGTTTCAAACCCTCAAAACATCATTTACAATCACTACTCACCTCAAACCGGCTAAATCCTTAGCCCGCGATGCCTTTCCCCTTTGAATTGGCCTCCGCACGTGTCGAATCTATCCAAAATTAGAACTAATAGGTCACAATATGCTGGGGTAACAAAGCCCACGCGAAAATAATCTATAAATACTAAGAAATCCCGAAATTAGCAAAACCTGAGCCCCGGGCCCACTTCTAAAAGCTTAGAAATTTTCACATTAACGGGTTCCTTATCTTCCCACGAGTTCAACCATACTAAAATTATCGAAATCTGACATCAGATCGACTTCCAAGTCTTAAAATCTAAACTTAAGGGTTTTCCACAAATTTCCAACTTAAATCACCAATTACATACTAGAATAGCAATAGTTTTGGGTAATTTAACCAAGATTGAGTTAGGAACACTTACCCCGATGTCTCCCTTGAAAATCCTCCAAGAATCGCCTCAATATTCGCTTCAGTCCAAGTTTTATGGCTCCAATATTGTTTACGATGGTCACAATCTCCTCTTTTAAGAATTTGTCCAAGAAAATCTACTTTGGATATAGTTTTGAGGTTGATTTTCTATGATTTTATGGTGTTTGCATGGCAAATGGGTACTGATTTCTATTTATAACGGGGTCAAAAATCGAGACAAAAACGCCCCTGTCAGGCCAAAAAATGCGATCGCATATCTGTCGCGTAACAGATATGCGGTCCCCAAATTTGACGCGACCATCGCAAAGGTAGCCCTAGCCTTCACCGCAATTCAACACAAAGCATCGTTCGCGGGCCGCATGTCAAGAATGCGACCGCATTATTGACCGCATTTCGATGTTGGTTTTTATCCAGAAATCTATCTCGGTTTGCGGTCTCAGTGTGGTGAATATGCGGTTCGCATTTCAGAAATGCGACCGCATTCTGACCGCATTCTTGACACGAATCTTGCCCAGAAATCTGTTTGAGTTTGCGACCTCACTGTGGGATATGCGGTCCGCATTTGAGAAATGCGACCGCATTTTGACTCTGGTTTTTTCTGCAGATTTTTCATTCCAACGATGAAATGGTCCGTTTAACCACCCAAATCTCACCCGAGGCCGCAGGGACCTCAACCAAATATACCAACCTACCCCATATCCTTATTCAAACTTTTTCCAACCTTCGGAACGCTCAAAACAACCTCTCAACGCCAAATTCGCGTCGGATTCAAGCCTAAGGAGTTCAAGATCTTCTAAGTCGCTCTTTTGATCTAAACCCAACCAAAAAACGTCCGAATGACCTGAAATTTTGCACACAAGTCCTAATTCACATATCGAAGCTACAGCAACTTTCGGAATTCCATTCCAACCCTCGGATCAAAATCTTGCCTATCAAGAAACATACCTGGAGCCTAGATGGGTAGAAATGGGGAAAGCGGAGCGGTAACTCATGAGACGACTAGCTGGGTCGTCACATTCTCCCCCACTTAAACAAATGTTCATCCTCGAACAAGTCAAGAAACATACCTGGAGCCTCGAATAGGTAAGGATATCTGCTCCGCATCTCCCGCTAGGTTTCCCAGGTAGCCTCCTCCACGGACTGACCTCTCCACTAAACTTTCACTGAAGCTATCTCCCTGGACCTCAACTTCCGAACCTGACGATCCAAAATCACCACTGGCTCCACCTCATAGGTCAAATCATCATCCAACTGAATTGTGCTGAAGTCCAAAATATGAGACGGGTCCCCAATATACTTCCGGAGCATAGAAACATGAAATACTAGGTGTACACTCGACAGAGTGGGTGGCAAAGCAAGCTCATAAGCCACCTCCCCAACTCTCCGAAGCACTTCAAATGGCCTAATGAACCGAGGACTCAATTTCCCTTTCTTCCCGAATCTCATAACACCTTTCATGGGCGACACCTTCAGCAAGACCTTCTCACCAACCATGTAGGACACATCTCGAAACTTCCTATCGGCATAACTCTTCTGCCTCGACTGTGCTGTACGGAGCCTCTCCTGGATCACTTTCACCTTTTCTAGAGCATCCCGAACCAAAACAGTCCCCAATAGCCTAGCCTCGCCAGGCTCGAACCAACCAATTGCAGATCTACACCGCCTCCCATATAGAGCCTCATACGGAGCCATCTGAACACTTGACTGGTAGCTATTGTTATAAGCAAACTATGTAAGCGGTAGAAACTCATCCCATGAACCTCCGAAATCAATAGCACATGCACGCAACATGTCCTCCAATATTTGGATAGTACGCTCGGACTGCCCATCTGTCTGAGGATGAAAAGCTGTGCTCAACTCCACCTGCGTACCCAACTCCCTATACACGGCTTTCCAGAACTGCGAAGTGAACTGAGTACCCCTATCTGAAATAATAAAAACTGGAACACCATGCAGCCGAACAATCTCTCGGATATAAATCCTTGCCAACCGTTCTGAAGAATAGGTAGTACACACAGGAATGAAGTGTGCAGACTTGGTCAACCGATCCACAATCACCCAAATAGCATCAAACTTCTTCAAAGTCCATGGGAGTCCGACAACAAAGTCCATAGTGATCCGCTCCCACTTCCAGTCACGAATAGCCATATGCTAAAGCAAGCCACCCGGCCTCTGATGCTCATATTTTACCTGCTGGCAGTTGAGACACCGAGCCACAAATCCCACAATATCTTTCTTCATTCTTCTCCACCAGTAGTGTTGTTTCAAGTCCCGATACATCTTTGCAGCACCCGGATGAATGGAATACCGCGAGCTATGGGCCTCCTCAAGAATCAACGCCTGAAGCCCTTCCACATTGGGCAAACAAATCCGGCCCTGCATCCTCAACACTCCATCATTGCCGATGGTCACATTTTTAGCATCATTATGCTGGACTCTGTCCTTAAGGACAAGCAAATGTGGATCGTCATACTGAAGCTCCCTGATGTGATCATAAAGCGAAGACTGAGAAACCATGCAAGCCAACACCTGATTGGTTTCTGAGATGTCTAATCTCACAAACCTATTGGCCAAGGTCTGGACATCGACTGCGAGAGGTCTTTCTCCAACTGGAATGTATGCCAAACTCCCCATACTCACTACCTTTCGGCTCAAAGCATCAGCCACCACGTTGGCCTTTCCCGGATGGTATAATATAGTAATATCATAATCCTTGTGCAACTCCAACCACCTCCGCTGCCTCAAATTAAGATCCTTTTGCTTGAACAAATGTTGAAGGCTGCGATGATCAGCAAACACCTCACAAGACACGCCATACAAGTAATGCCTCCAAATCTTCAAAGCATGAACTATGGAAGCCAACTCCAAATCATGCACGGGGTAGTTCTTCTCATGAGGCTTCAACTGACGGGAAGCATAAGCAATAACTCTACCCTCCTGCATTAGTACACAACCGATCCCAACTCTCGAAGCATCACAATATATGGTATACGAACCCGATGCTGATGGTAGAACCAATACTGGAGCTGTGGTCAAGGCTGTCTTGAGCTTTTGAAAGCTCTCCTCACACTTATCCGACCATACAAATGGAACACCTTTCTGTGTCAATTTGGTCAAGGGCGATGCAATGGATGAGAATCCCTGAACAAACCGGCAATAGTAGCCTGCCAGCCCAAGAAAGCTACGAATCTCTGTGACTGAGGACGATCTAGGCCAACTCTGAACCGCCTCTATCTTCTTTGGATCAACCTGTATACCTTCGCTGGACACTACGTGTCCTAAGAAAGCCACTGAATTGAGCCAAAACTCACACTTTGAGAATTTTGCATAGAGCTTTTCCTCCCTCAATCTCTACAATACAATTCACAAATGCTCTGCGTGCTCTTCTTGACTACGCGAGTACACCATAATATCATCAATGAATACCACAACGAACAAATCTAGATAAGGCCGAAATACATTGTTCATCAACTGCATGAACGCTGCTGGAGCATTGGTTAGCCCGAAAGACATAACAAGAAACTCATAGTGACCATATCTAGTACGGAAAGCAGTCTTAAGAATATCTGCATCCCTGATCTTTAACTGGTGATATCCTGAACGGAGATCAATATTGGAGAACACTCGTGCTCCCTGAAGATGGTCAAATGAATCATCGATGCGAGGCAAAGGATATTTGTTCTTGATTGTTACCTTGTTCAGTTGCCTGTAATCGATGCACATTCTCATCGTGCCATCCTTCTTCTTTACAAACAGAACCGGTACGCCCCAAGGTGACACACTAGGCCGAATGAACCCCTTATCAAGGAGTTCCGGAAGTTGCTCTTTCAGTTCTTTCAACTTTGCTGGTGCCATACGATACAGTGGAATGGAGATGGGCTGAGTGCCCGGCACCGGGTCAATACCTAAATCAATATCCCTGTCCAGTGGCATGCCCGGTAGGTCTGCAGAAAATACATCGGGAAAATCCCTCACAACAGGAACAGAGCCAATGCTTGGAGTCTCAGCTCCAACATCCCTCACAAACGCTAGGTATGAAAGGAAACCCTTCCCAACCATACGCTGGGCCTTTAAGAATGATATCACCCTACTAGGAACATAATCAGTCACGCCACGCCACTCGATCCGCGGTTCACCCGGCATAGCCAGAGTAACTGTCTTAGCATGACAGTCTAAAATAGCACGACACGGAGATAACCAATCCATGCCCAAAATGACATCAAAGTCCACTATGCTTAATAGCAATAGGTCCACTCAGGTCTCCAGACCCCCAATAGTTACTGCACACGACCGGGACACACGGTCTACAACAACAGTATCGCCCACTAGGGTAGACACATGAACAGGTAAAGAAAGAAACTCCCGGGGCATATCCAAATAATGAGCGAAATATGAGGACACATATGAATAGGTGGAACCGGGATCAAATAATACAGAGGCATCTTTGTGGCAGACTGAAACAATACCTGTAATAACGACATCTGAAGCACTGGCATCTGTCCTGCCTGGAACAGCATAGAATCGAGCCTGGCCACCGCCTGCTCAACCTCCCCTCTAGGGCGACCCCTGGCTGCCTGACCTCCACCCCTAGTTGGATGGGCTGGTGGTAAGGTAATTGGAGCAGAAGTCGAGGGTTGACCCTTCTGTTGGGACGATCTAGCACCACGATGCGAACAATGCCTCCACATGTGGCCCATCTCGCCACACTCATAACAGTTCCCTGGTGCTCTAGCAGATGCACTCGGCATAGAAGGACCCTGGGCCGACGGAGCATGAGCTAGAAGTGCGCTGAGTGATGATTGGCCCTGCTGCAACCCATGATAACCACGACCTGCAGATGCCCCACGATACTCTAGATGAGCTAACTGAGCAGGCCTGAAGGAACGATCTCTACCCTGCTGAAACTGGCCTCTTGAAGGAGCACCACTGTAACTGCCCAAGCCTCGAGGCCTTTTAGCCTCCCTCTCCTCTCACTCCTGACGGCGAACCATCTCAATCTCGCGAGCTATATCAACCACCTCCTCGAAGGTAGCACCCAATACTCGCTCCCTGATCATAAGGATACGGAGGTGATAGTCCATCCACAAATCTCCTGATCCTTTCACGATCAGTCGGAACCATCCGGACAACATGACAAGCCAACTCAGAAAATCTTGACTCATATTGCGACACAGTCATATCCCCCTGTCGCAGCCATTCGAACTGTCTACGTAGCTCCTCTCTGCGGGACTGCGGCACATACTTCTCCAAGAAAAGAGCAGAGAACTGCTGCCAAGTAAGGGGCGCTGCATCAACCGGTCTACGCCTCTCATACGCCTCCCACCAATTAAAGGCAGCTCCTGTAAACTGAAATGTGGTAAATGCCACACCACTAGACTCAAGAATCCTGACTGTCCGGAGCATTCGCTGACATTTGTCAAGAAATCCCTGGGCATCCTCGCCCTCAGCACCACTGAATGACGGAGATTGGAGTCTGCCAAACCTCTCAAGACGACGCTGCTCATTATCTGGCATAACTGGTACTATGAATTCCTGAGCTGGTGCAACCAGTTGGGCTGGAGGTGCCCCTGGCATCTGAAGTCCCTACACTACCTACTCAGGTGTACGGGCAACAGGGGTTTGATTGCCTCCCCCGACTTGCGAAGTAGTTGCGGCTGTAACCGCCTGAGCCAGGCCAGTGCAAACTGATAAGATCTGCGCTAAGGTCTCCTGAAGACCTGGAATCACAATTGGCATAGTCGGTGCCTGGGCCGGTGCTACTGGAGCCTGATCCTGAGCTGGGGCAGCTGGTGGATCAACAGATGCTGCCCTCGCTGCTCTGCCTCTACCACGACCACGACCGTGTCCACGGCCTCTGGTGGCCTCAGTGGGTGGTACTGGTGGTCGTCCACCTTGTCCGGTAGTTCGTGGCCTCACCATCTGTGAGAGAATAGGATAACAGAAGTTTAGCGCTTGGATCCATAAGTTCGCACGACAAGAATTTCAAGAATATGGAGTTTTCCTAAAAAGGTTCTACAGCCTCTCGAAGATAAGTACAGACGTCTCCGTATCGATCCGCAAGACTCTACTAAACCCGCGCATGACTCGTGAGACCTATGTAACCTAGGCTCTGATACCAACTTGTCACGACCCAAAATCTCAACCCCGATCGTGATGGCGCCTCTCATGAAGACAAGGCTAGCCAATTCGAACTATAACTCGATTTAAGCAGTTAAGACAGTACTTACATATTTTAATAACAGCAAATCGCGAAAACATAACTAACCATCCCGACTACATCCCAAACCGGGGTGTCACAATGTCATGAGCAACTAATGAAATCCTCATAATAAGATTACTATTACAATATCTCTGGCACAATTGTTTGAAGAAAGTGGAAACAACAAGATAAAAGAGATAAGGGGCTACGGACGCCAACAGCTACCTCGTAGTCTCTGAATCACCGCTCTGACAGTCGTAGTAAATACCTCAGAGCGGAATCAATAACGCCTGAATCTGCACACATGGTGCAGGGAGTAATGTGAGTACTTCCAACTCAGTGAGTAATAATCATAAATAATGACGGAGAGCAGAAACCACACACAAGCACAAGGCAATCCATATTGGAGCAATAAAACATCATTAAAACAGTAAATCGGTGAGAATCAAGTAGAACTCCTTTCAACCGGTGAAAACATGTGAGTGAAGTAAAAGAAAACATTTAAAACCGCCCCTCGGGCTCAGTATCTTTTAAAAACACGCCCCTCGGGCAAATCATAAAACAGTATCAGCCCCTCGGGCATATCACATGGTACAACATCGGCCCCTCGGGCTCATCACATCACAATATCAGACCCTCGGGCTATATTTCACATCACACTGGGTACCCTGCGCTCACTGGGGGTGTACAGACTCCGGGAGGGGCCCCTTACGGCCCAAGCGCAATATCATATCTCGTGGTAGGCGTACCACCCGTTCCCTTTTATATTATATCTCGTGGCGGCTTGCCACCCGATCCCATTTACATCATATCTCGTGGTAGGCGTACCACCCATTCCCTTTTACATTATATCTCGTGGCGGCGTGCCACCCGATCCCTTTTACATCATATCTCGTGGTAGGCGTACCACCCGTTCCCTTTTACATTATATCTCGTGGCGGCGTGCCACCCGATCTCATTTACATCATATCTCGTGGTAGGCGTACCACCCGATCCCATTTAAAATGTCATTTAAATCTCAAAATTTAGTAAAAGTGGCTGAATAGTAAATCAGGGGAAAATAACATGACTGAGTTTAAGTAATGAATCAAAACAGTAAGGAAACAATGATAAATACCCCCGAAGGGTTCAAATAACCAGCACGAAGCCCAAATATGGCAATCAGCCCAAATCATGATGATATCAAATAAGTTTTTCAATCAAATATGCAGTAAAAATCATCAATCGGGACGGACCAAGTCACAATTACCAGTAGTAAACGACCCCATGCTCATCATCGAGCGTGTGCCTCACCTCAATATAGCACTACGATGTGCAAATCCGGGGTTTCAAACCCTCACAGTATCATTTACAATCACTACTCACCTCAAACTGGCTAAATCTCTAGCCACGACGCTTTGCCCTTCGAATTGGCCTCCACGTGCGTCGAATCTATCCAAAATTAGAACTAATATGTCACAATATGCTGGGGTAACAAAGCCCACGCGAAAACAGTCAATAAATACTAAGAAATTCCTAACTTAGCAAAACCCGAGCCCCGGGCCCACTTCTCAAAACTTAGTAATTTTTACATCAACGGGTTCCTTATCTCCCCACGAGTTAAACCATACAAAATTTATCGAATTCTGACATCGGTTTGACCTCTAAGTCTCAAAATCTAAACTTAAGGGTTTTCCACAATTTTCTCCAACTTAAATCACCCATTACATACTAGAATGGCAATAGATTTGGGTAATTTGACCAAGATTGAGTTAGGAACACTTACCCCGATGTTTCCCTTGAAAATCTTCCAAAAATCCCTTCAATATTAGTTGCAATCCAAGTTCTATGGCTGTAACTATATTCAAGATGGCCAAAACTCCTTCTTTTAAGAATTTGTCCAAGAAAATCTCCTTTGGATTTAGTTTTGAGGTTGATTTGCTGTGATTTTATGGTGTTTGGAGGTTTTTTTCTTCGTGGGTAACGAAAATGGGTTTTGCATGGCAAATGGGTACTGATTTCTATTTATAAAGGGGTCAAAAATCGAGACAAAACGCCCCTGTCAGGCCTAAAATGCGATCGCATATCTGTCGCATAACAGATATGCGGTCCGCATATTTGACGCGACCATCGCAAAGGTAGCCCTAGCCTTCACCGCAATTCAGCACGAAGCATGGTTTGCGGTCCGCATTTCAAGAATGCGATCGCATTCTCTATCACATTCTTGTCGTTAATTTTTGCCCAAAACACTGTCTTGTTCTGCGATTTCAATGTAAGATCTGCGGTTCGCATGTTAGAAATGCGACTGCATTTCCTACCGCAGTTCTGACATGAACTTTGCCCAGAAATCTGGCTGGGTTTGCGATCTCTTGAGAGATATGCAGTCCGCATTTGAGAAATGCGACCGCATTCTCGGCATCTGGTTTTTCTGCAAGTTTTTCTTTCCAACGATGAAATAGTCCGTTTAATCACCCAAAAACTCACCCGAGGTCGCTGGAACCTCAACCAAATATGCCAATCTATCCCGTAACATTATTCAAACTTGTTCCAACCTTCGGAACGCTCAAAACAACCTCTCAACACCGAATTCGCGTCGGATTCAAGCCTAAGGATTTCATAATCTACTAAATCGCTCTTTTGATCTAAACCCAACCAAACCACGTCTGAATGACCTAAAATTTTGCACACAAGTCCTAAATCACACATCGAAGCTACAGTAACTTTCGGAATTCCATTCCGACCCTCGGATCAAAATCTCGCCTATCAACCGGAAATCGCCAAATTTCTAACTTCACCAATTCAAGCCTAATTCTACACGGGTCTTCCAAAACCAATTCCGATCATGCTTCTAAGTCTTAAATCACCTCCCAAAACTAACCGAATCGTCGGAACTCGCATCCGAGCCCTCTAACTCATAAGTCAACATCTGGTTGACTTTTACAACTTGAACCTTCTTGAAAGAGACTAAGTGTCTCATTTCTTACCAAATTCACTCCAAACGCAAACTATTCAACGTGATTACATAAAACACGGATAACGAAGCATAGCAAGGTAGAAATAGGGAAAACGGAGCGGTAACTCATGAGACGACTGGCCGGGTCGTCACAATTTCATGTCATTCAGACATGATCTGATTGGGTTTTTGATTAAAAGAGTAACTTAGAAGATTTTGAAATTTCTTAGGCTTGAATCCGACAGGAATTTGGTGTTGAGAGGTTGTTTGAGCGTTCCGAAGGTTAGAACAAATTCGAATAACGTTATGGGATATGTTGGCATTGTTGGTTGGGGTCCCAGTGGCCTCGGGTGAGTTTAGGGTGGCTAAACGGACTGTTTTGCCCTTGGAAAAGTTGCAGAAAAACTAAAAGTTGCAATTTTGTAAAAGAGTAAAGAGACATCGCAAAGCGGGATATGCTATCGCAAACCCAATATGCGAGCCGCAAACCACACACCCAGATCGCAGACCCAGACAGTTTTCTGGGCAAAGAATGACGTCAAGAATGCGGTCAGGAATGCGGTCGCATTTCCACTATGCAGACCGCATATCCAGGACACTGAGACCGCAGACCGAGAGAGATTTCTGGGCAAAAATCAATGTAAAAAATATGGTAAAAAATGCGGTCGCATTTTTGACATGCGGACCGCAAACCATGCTTCACACTGAACTGCGGTAAAGGCTAGGGTTACAGTCTGCAATGGCCATAGAAAAGATGCGGACCGCATGTAAGATATGCGGCGGATATGTGGTCACATTTTAAACCCGACTGGGGCGTTTTGCCCCAATTTTCGACCTTTTATAAATAGAAACCAGTACCCATTGGCCATGCAAAACCCATTATCGTTACCGTCTAAGAGAAACACCTCCAAAACACCCTAAATCACAGCAAAAATCAACCTCAAAACTATATCCAAAGGAGACTTTCTTGGACAAAGTCTTAGAGGAGGGGATTTCGGCCATCTTAAACATAATAGGAGCTATAAAACTCGGATTTAAGCTAATTTCGAGGCGATTTTTGGGAGACTTTCAAGGGAAACATCGGGGTAAGTGTTCTTAACTCAACTTTGGTCAAATTACTCCAGTATATCGCTATATTTAGAATTTAATTGGTGATTTAAGTAGGAAAATCTGTGAAAAATCCTTAAGTTTAGAATTAAAGATTTGGAGGTCAATCCGATGTCGGAATTCGATAAATTTTGTATGGTTGAACTCGTTGGGAGATAAACCCGTTGATGTGAAAATTTCTGAACTTCGAGAAGTGGGCCCGAGGCTCGGTTTTTGCTAATTTCGTAATTTCTTAGTATTTTTCGATTGTTTTTCTTGGGCTTTGTTCCCTCAGCGTATTGTGACGTGATAGTTATGATTTTGGATAGATTCGACGCGCGTGGAGGCCGATTCGAAGGGCAAAGGCGTCGCAGGCTAGGGATTTAGCTGGTTCGAGGTGAGTAGTGATTGTAAATGATGTTCTGAGGATTTGAAACCCCAGATTGTACATCGTAGTGCTATATTGAGGTGAGGCACGCGCTCGATGATGAGCGTGGGGTCTTTACTACTAGGGATTACGACTTGGTCCATCCCGATTGATGATTTAACTACGTATTTGACTGAAACTTATTTGTTATCATTATGATTGGGCTGATTGCCATATTTGGGCTTCGTGCCAATTATTTGAACCCTTCGGTTATTTTTATCACTGTTTCCTCACTATTTTGACGTATTGCTTGAACTAAGTCATGTTGTTTTTACTGTTTTACAACTCAGCCACTTTTACTCAGTTTTGAGACTTAAATAATATTTTAAATGATGTTTTTGGGCTGAGAACTACGGTTTTAATATAGCCCGAGGGCCTTGTGATGATTTTATGACTGAGTGCGGCCGAGGGCCAGATGTGAGATTTTAATGAGTGATATGAGGCCGAGGGCCTGAGATACTTTATGTGCCACGAGGTGGCTTGTGACTAATATGAGGCCGAGGGTCTGAGATATTTTATGTTCCACGAGGTGGCTTGTGACTGATATGAGGCCGAGGGCCTGAGATACTGTATATACGCCACGAGGTGGCTTGATTGATATGAAGCCGAGGGCCTAGATATATGTCACGAGGTGGCTTGATATTGCGCTTGGGCCGTAAGGGGCCCCTCCCGGAGTCTGTACACCCCCAGTGAGCACGGGTACCCATTGTGATGCGAAATATAGCCCGGGGGGCTGATGTTGTATTATGTGATAGCCCGAGGGGCTGATGTTGTACTATGCCATAGCCCGAGGGGTCGATACTGTTTCATGTGATAGCCCGAGGGGCCGATATTATTCTGAGATTTGAGCCCGAGGGGCTGGTACGGTTTTATGATATTGCCTGAGGGGCGGATTTGTTGATATATATATGGCCCGAGGGGCGATGTTTTACTTCACATTATTTACCTAAAAGATTACATGTTTTTACCTGTTGAAAGGAGATTTTACTGATTTTTCACTGATTTACTGTTTGCGAATGATGTTTTAATGCTTCATTATAGAATGCCTTGTGCTTTGTGTGTTTTCTTACCTTCAGTCGTAATTTATGCTTATTACTCACTGAGTTGGAGTACTCACATTACTCCCTGCACCATGTGTGCAGATTCAGGTGTTGTTGGTTCCGCTCCAGAGTACTGATTCCTCTTGTCCAGGCGGTGATCCAGAGACTATGAGGTAGCTGTTGGCCTCCGCAGCCCCGTATCTCTCTTATCTTGTTGTTGTCATGCTTTTCAAACAATTGTGCCAGATATTGTAATTAGTAATCTTGTTATTAGGATTCATTATTTGCTCATGACATTGTGACACCTCGGTTTGGGCTGTAGTCGGGATGGTTAGTTATATTTTCCGCGAATGATTGCTATTAAACTATGCTTGTATTGTTTTCTTGTTAATTAACTGCTTAAAATGAGATTTTGTTTGAATTGGCTGGCCTTGTCTTCACGAGAGGCGCCATCACGACTGGGTTCGGGGTTAGGGTCGTGACACAATGTCACTTCCACCATACCTAATTGAAGGAGTAATTAAGTGCCCTTGTGTTAAGTGCGACTGTATAAAGTTTGGAAAACCGGATGAAGCTAAGCTTCATCTTTGTAGAAGGGGGTTTATAGAAAATTACTTTGTGTTGACTAATCATGGAGATATCGATGGTAGCCATGGGATATTTCATAATCTAGTTGTGGGTGAAAGTAGTAGGTCGGTGGAGAATACAAATAGTGATTATGGAATTCATCATATGGTTGAGGATGCTTTTGGGATGCACTTCGGGGGTGATTCCAATGAAAATGTTGAACAAACTCATAATGATGAGGCAAAACGTTTTTATGAACAACTAGAGGAAGCTAGTCCTCCACTACGTAACGGAAGTCCGCACTCTAAGTTGTCTGTTGCAGTTAGATTACTAAGTATGAAATCTGATTGGAATATTTCTCAAGGAGCCATGGACTTTTTCATTGACCTTATGCGTGAACTAGTTGACCGTGATGTCGAATTACCTGTTGATTTCTATAAGGCAAAGAGATTAGTTTCTAAGTTAGGACTTTCGTCAATGAGAATTGATTGTTGTGAAGATGGTTGCATGTTATACTATAAAGATGATGCAGGTTTGGACAGTTGTAAATTTTGCGAAAAGCCTCGTTTCAAGAGGCTTTCCAGCGGGAAGATGGTCACTATCAAGTTGATGCATTATTTACCTCTTATACCTAGGTTAAAGAGGTTATATGCGTCGATGAGTTCTGCTCCTCATATGAGATTACACTTTAAAAATAGAAGACCACCCGGTGTTATGTGTTATCCTTCAGATAGAGAAGCTTGGAAGCACTTTGATAGGACATATCCAGATTTTGCTAGTGAACCAAGGAACATTCGATTAGGTCTGTGCGCGGATGGCTTCACGCCTTTTCTGTATCTGCGACACCTTATTCATGTTGGCCTATCTTTCTTACACCTTATAATCTACTACCAGAGTTGTGCATGACTAGTCCATATATATTCTTGAACTGTATTATCCCTGGTCCACGTAATCCAAAAAGCTTGATTGATGTATATTTTCAACCTTTGATTGATGAGCTAAAACAATTGTGGTACGACGGTGTTGAAACATACGACATATCAACCAAACAGAATTTCAGTTTGCGTGCTAATTTAATGTGGATAATTAATGATTTTCCTGCGTATGGAATGTTGTCTAGGTGGATGACTGCTGGGAAGCTAGCTTGTCCTTACTGCATGGAAAATAGTAAAGCGTTCACTTTGAAATATGGCCAAAAACAATCACGGTTTGATTGTCATCGTCAGTTCTTGCCTCCTGATCATGAGTTTAGAATGATGAAAAATGCATTCAGAAAGAATAAAATGGAATGTGATTTTCCACCTCCGATACTTTCAGGAGAGGAAATTTGGGAGAGGGTCCAGAACTTCAATAAAGTTACTGAAGCTCCACCTTATAGATTCTCAGGATACGGTGTTACTCACAATTGGGTGAAAAGGAGTATATTTTGGGATTTGCCTTATTGGAAGGATAATCTTCTCCGTCACAACTTTGATATCATGCATATTGAGAAGAACTATTTTAATAATTTTTTCAACACAGTGATGGATGTCAAAGGTAATACAAAGGATAATGCAAAAGCTAGAATGGACTTACAACAATATTGCAGGCGGCCTGAAATATACTTGCAGACAGCACACAATGGTAAGGTGTTCAAACCCAAAGCAAGTTACACATTCACTTTGGAGAAACGACGGCAAATTTGTGACTGGGTAACGAAATTGAAGATGCCTAAGGGTTATGCGTCGAATTTTGGGATAAAAGTTGATATGGAGGTGGGAAAGTTGAGCCATTTGAAAAGTCATGACTGTCATGTTTTCATGGAGACCTTAGTGCCTATTGCATTTTGTGGTTTGCTTGAAAGAATCTGGAAACCCATCACAGAGATTAGTCTATTTTTCAAAGACTTGTGTTCTTCCACATTAAGGGAAGAAAACCTACTCCAGATGGACCAGAACATTCGTGTCACTTCTTCTAAGATGGAAAAGATATTTTCATGTGGGTTTTTTGATGTGATGGAACACCTTCCAATCCACCTAGTACACAAGGCACAACTTGGAGGGCCTGCTCAATGCAGATGGATGTATCCCTTTGAGAGGTAATATTATATGTTTGATCTAATTTTCTGTTTTATTTTAATGTTCTTGGCTAACCTGAAATTATGATAGGACAATTGGCAAATGCAAACAATTTGTTAAGCAGAGGAACAGGGTTGAAGGATCAATATGCGAAGCTTATCTTGCAAAGGAGACTGCTCATTTTTGCTCTTATTATTTTGAGAGTAATGTGCCATGTGCTAGGAATAGGCCCAACAGGCACACAGTCGACCTTAGGAATGATCTATTATATCCGCCTATGTCCATATTCAATCAACCAGGCCGATGTTCTAAAGATGTTAGAAAGAGGAGTTTGAGCGATATAGAGTTCAAGTCAGCTACACTTCACGTGTTGCTAAATTGTCCCGAAGTCGTACCATTTCTCAAGTAAGTATTGATTTAGTAGTTATCAAAATATAATAATTACTGTGATTACATCTCAATGCAACTACTAAAAATATTTGATGTGTCACAGTCACTTCGTGGGTCAATTTAGCCATGATGTTGTATATACGAGATTTGATACGTGGTTCAAACAATTTGTAAGTTTCTCCTTAAAATATTATAACACTACGTAGGTAAACAATGTTTGGAAGTTATGCTAACATATGAATTTTTTTAACAATATGTAGGTAAATGATCCAAATAATGGTGCAAATCAATTTTTGAAAGATATATCATGGGGACCGGGGGTTGAGGTCAGAACAATGTCTAAGTACGTTGTGAATGGATATAAGTTCCATACCGTGTGTTGCTCTAAAAATAAAAATAGCAACAACAGTGGGGTATGGGTTCAAGGTGGTGATGGCAACCAAGATGGAGATATTGATTATTGTGGTGTGATCAAAGAAATAATAGAACTAGAATATACAGGTTGGCCATATAAGAAATTGAAACTCTTTAGATGCAAGTGGTTTGACCCACACCCAACAAGAGGTACAAGAGTCCACAATCAGTGCAACATAATTGAGGTTAATCATACGAGGGAGTATGATCGCTATGATCCTTTCATAATTGCACATAATGTTAGGCAAGTGTATTATGCTACTTATCCATTGTGGCGGAATAAGTATGATTGGTGGGTTGTAATAAAAACCAAGCCTGTGGGTAGGGTGGAAGTCGAGAATGTATTAGATGTTGCATATCAAAACGATATCTCTACTGTTGACTAAATAGTGGATGAAGTTTTAGAAAATGATTTGGAACATCCTGAACACATATTGGAAGAAGTTGATACTTCTGAAGTAAGAATTACAGAAAACGAGGAAGAAGTATCAACTGATGAAGCTCAAACTACTGAGGAAGAAGAATTCTCGGACGAGGAACTATACGACGATGAGCTTTAAACAGTTAGTTTCTTTAACAACTCTCGTTTATAGCTATTTTCTTTATATCTTTCAATCTAAATATGTATTATATTATGCAGATGACAGGCAAGGGTCGAGGTAACAATGATTCTAGTAGTTCTCGGGGTCGAGAAAAAGGCTAGGAAACCAAAGAGGAGGGTAGAAGATTATACTCCAACTTGTTCTACCGTTTCGGAGTTGCCTATGCCTATGTCTTTTCCTCCACCCCAGGGCTATTCTGAGCTGCCACAACATCACCAGCCCTACACCTTCATGCAGACACCAGGTTCTTTCATCACAGGGCCATAGGATTATACGTCCGACATACAGTCCAGCTACCGTACATCCACGTGGATCTCAGCCATCTACATCGCATGGACCGCATCGATCCATGTCACATCCACATGGATCACAGGCATCAGTGTCGCAGCCACTGGGGTCACAGCCACTCTGGTCACAGCCACTCGGATCACAGCAATCAGTGTCACGTCCCCCTGCGGCCCATCCAGCTATGTCGCAGTCACAGGGCTCGCAGCAATCTTCATCTGGGACTCCAACTATTATAAGCCTTCACCTGCGAGATACTAGCTCTGACCCCCCTACACCTTCCACACATGCCTCTGATGTACATGGTTCAGACGGTGATGGTGATGATGACGAGGAGGTGCATCGTGATCAATATGACAGGATCATCATAGTCCCTGAGGGTGACGGGTAAGAGTTATTTGTTATTTTTACGTTTGTTGTTTTGTAAAATTTTACTAAGATATTAATGTGTTTTTTTATATTAAATTGCAGGTTCATCCCTAGTAATATTATTACAAGGATAATCACCCAAGCCACCAGAAAGCTATTAGATGGCCCTTATGCGACTTGGAGTGATTTCCCATTCTCGCTTAAGGAGCAAATTTTAAATGAATTTAAGGTATAAATGTTCATTTAAGTAGTACAATTATTTAAATTTATGATATTTCCATCTAAATACTTAACTTTTGAAATACAGATCAAGTGTGTATGGGAACACCGCTATAGCACGGATGTAGCTGCTAATTTCCATCTCAAGGCTCGCAAACGGTTGTCACATTGCTTTTCCAAAGCTAGAAAGTTGAACCAGAAGCCCTCCTGGTTGCTTGATCATCTATGGAAGGATTTGCAAAGGCAATGGCTAACCGCAGAGTTCTTAAAGAAGAGCGAGAAAGGAAAGAAAGCTCGTGCTTCTGAGAAGGGAGGCTCCCTGCACACTGGAGGTGCGATCAGCCTCGGGACAATAAAGAGGAGAATGGTACGTAATCGCTTAATTTAATTTTAATTTTCAATGTATATTTACTCTGTTTCTTAACTAAAATTTATGAGTTTTCAGGAGAAGAAGTTGGGGCATCCGATGAGGCAAGATGAGTTATTCAAAGAGACTCATATTGTCAAGAAGAAGAAAAATTCGGATGAAGAAAGGTGGGTCGAGGGCCGAGTCTCGATTGTATATGTAAGTTTTCAATTTTCATTAAGTACTTTGATTTACTTTTATATAACTTTTGAAATACTAATTCAATGTAATTTTTCTTATAGGGTTACTTCACAGCTGAGGAGGTGGAGGAATTCATACGCAGCCAGCCACCATCTTCATCGGGCAACCCAATCCAACCATCGGACGAGGATGCTGAAAGACTATGGACGCAGGCTGCTGGCGGTCCAAAATGGGGGAAGGTATACGGGCTTCCCACTAAGAAATTCCATCGCTATAAGTGTGGAATGCAAGGAATCGGGACTTCCGCGCAAGCCGAGCAACTTGGTGGGGAGAGCTTCTCCTCTGTGCGGGAGACTGTGGCAAAGCTCACAGCCGAGCTAGAAGCCTCCAAGGAAAGAGAAAGGATTAGAGATGCTCAGTACATTGGCATACAAGAGCAGCTCAAATCTCTCTTGGCTTCTGGCGCTTTTCTGATTCCCCCGTCTCGTGAATCATCGCCAGAGGCTCGCCTTCCCCGTGCTACTTCCTCCCGTCCTCCCCGTTATCATTCCTCCGGTCCTACACAACTACACCCTTTTCCATACCGTCTTCGTGATGAAACTTCATCAGACGATGACGATAATGATGTACAAACTAATCCTTGACTTGTAATAATAGTTAACTTATTTTGGTTAGCTTATGTATAAGTTCTATTGAACTTTATACTTTGTTACTTTTAATGTTGTTGTTGTTGTTGTTGTTTATTGTTGTTGTTGTTGTTGTTGTTTATTGTTGTTGTTGTTGTTGTCGTTGTTGTTGTTGTTGTTGTTGTTGTTGTTGTTGTTATTGTTGTTGTTGTTGTTGTTATTTATGGCATAAAATGCCATAAACGAATTTGGTTTGATTTTGTTGTTGTTGTTGTTGTTGTCCGTTATGGCATAAAATGCCTGTTTAGGATTTTGGTAAGCTGGCAGGTGGTGTAGCTGCCAAAACAGGCAGTTCCTGAAAAAAATGAACCAAGAAAAGCGACCAACGTTGGTCTCTAGTTGGTCGCTTTTCACTGAAAGAAATAATTTTCTGGAGAATAGCGACCAACGTTGGTCGCTATTTAACCCAGATTTTAAAACTGTGCAAATATAGCGACCAACATTGGTCGCTTATCATAAAAAATATATATATATTCTTCAAGATAGCGACCAAGGTTGGTCACTATTTTACCTAGATTTTCAAACTCTGAAAATATAGCGACCAACGTTGGTCGCTTATTGTAAAATAAAAATTTTATTCTTCAATATAGCGACCAAGGTTGGTCGCTCAATTAAAATAAAAATCATAAAATTAATTATATAGCGACCAAAGTTGGTCGCCATTCTCCAGATTGTAATAAATAAGAAAAACCGTAATTTATATGTAGAGACCAACGTTGGTCGCCAATTTAGCGACCAAAGTTGGTCTCTATTTGTTCTACCCGAAATGTTTGGTCCTTTTACCTTAGAGACCAAAGTTGGTCGCTAATTGGTGACCAACTTTGGTCCATAAGGTAAAGGGGCCAGTTTAATATGGACCAGGCCTATTTGGTCGCTTTTGACCAAAAAGAGACCAACTTTGATCACTTTTTTTGGTCGCTTTTTTTCGAATTTCTGATAGGTGGCATACAATTTGGGGTAAAAAATACTAATTAAAAATAAAATAAAAAACGCAAAATGAGGTCCATATTATTCCAAAAGAGCAATCTGTCTTCTTGATGAAAAGCCAAAGTCATCAAAGAGCAAATGGGGGTATGGTTCCTTGGCTAACATAAAAAGGAAACAAACCCACACAGAAATGCATTTATCTGTAACTTTCAGAAAATTAACTTTCGGTGGTTAATTTATTTAAACTTTGACACTTCTCATGTCTTTTTGTTATGATAATACTAGGGGTAGCAAACGAGCGGTCAGACCGAATATTAAACGGTCGAAAATAGATAATATAAAAATTGGATGAATTATTCGTACCGATCCATATTTGTACGGATAAAAAATGATTAATCGGCACATAATATGGATAACCATATTATTCATGATTTTTGTATAGGATCACTTCTTAGAGAATTCCTAGTCTTCCAAACTTGAGGAACCCCCAATTTGAAGTTACAAATGTATAAATTAAAACCCATTAGTTATCTATTTGATCCGTTTTTAAATAGTCCATTATCCAATCCATATTTTAATGTATAATATGGGTGGGTACCTAATTTTTTTTATCCATTTTGCCATCACTGGTCAGTACATTATTAGCCACTGTCATCTTCACTGTATATCATGTCAAGGGCCCATAGCCAACACTGACTCATTACTACAATATTTTTAATTCTGGCTAGTAGGGATGTACATAGGTCGGGTTGGTTCGAATTTTTTAATTACCAAACTAAATTAATTATATCGGATTATTAAATCTAAAGACCAAATCAAACCAATAAAAGTCGGACTTTTAAATTTCAATTTTTCTCGGGTTGTTTCGGGTTTTTTTTCATAAAGTCTTCATAGCACAAATCATAGAATTTTGTGCTCCAAATATTTCTTTAATCCTAGTAAGGCAGAACTATATAAGGTGTTTTTAATAAAATAACATAAATATGAAATAATTCATGGCATTGTACTAAAAATATTCAACAATAAAGATGAGAAAATCGCATAAAATAAGTATTATTAATAAGCCATAATGAAAACAAACTTAATTTAAAATTACTAATAAGTTGCTAAAATAAGTTCGACTAATAAGTAATATTATTTACATGACTAAACACTATTATCTAAACCATGAAAAAACTAAAAAAAAAAAATAGATATCTCTAACATTATTTTCATTCATAGTACAATTGAATTGAATGTCTTTTATTATCATTAGGATTGATTTGATTTTGGTTTAGGATTTATTTGAATTACTAATATTTACTGGAGCATTAAAAAATTATAAGTCCAAGCTTGAAATAATACGTTAAAAAATAAAATTATGAACAAAGCTAATTAAATATTTATAAACTACACTACAATAAATATTTTCATGCATTAAATATATTTAAAACTTTTATAGATATACTGTCAGGTTGATTTGGTTTCGATTTGACTTTTTTTAATTAAAATCAAACCAAAATCAAATATCGTCGAATTTTTTTTCTAACATCAAACCAATCAAATCAAATCATATTCAAAACTTTTTTTCAATTTAATTTAAATTATCAGATTAATATGGTTTGTCGATTTCATTTTTACCCCATACGGGCTAGCCATAAACAAAAGTACTTTTGAGTCTTAGCTCGGTGCAAATAATGATGAAAAGAAGAAAATAGTTGTATGAGTTTGTCGAGGCTCAGCAATGTTTTGATGCCACCATTTATTGCGAAAATTGATAGGATATCAAACAAAGAAAAGGACAAAATTGAGTGGGTTGCAAAAAGTAAGAGAAAAGAAGAGCTTCACAGACTTAAATTCTTTTAACCCTTCGGGTAAATTTTGTGATGTAGATATAAAAAACTTTCGGTAAATATTTTTTCCTTTTAAGCTTTATGCAGAGATTCCTACAAAGGATTAATATGTAAAGTGTTCAAGTACGTACGCATGTACCATAATATATATTGCATACTGGAATGTGGGAATTCGAGACCTTATAAATACCATTAATAGCTTAGTTTGATTTTTGTTAATTATTGATTTATTTTCATAATTTTGCTTTCAATTAAAAGAGTACATTGCAGAGATCTTCTAGCTTGTACCTAATTGAAGAGGTTTACTAGGCATGATGCGATAGTAATTAATTGCTAGGTGTGACAACAATTTTGTCCTCCAATTTTAGAGGATTATCGATGACTTAAAATTGCATCCATAATTATTATTTCTTCTGCCTTAATTTATGTGTTACTTTTTGCTTTTCAAGCTTAAACTTCTTAATTTAATAGTGTTGACATTGAATCTTTTAGATTTTTTATATGAATTTTTATTTTTGAAAACAACTAAAAAGTACTATAAATCACAATATTTAATAATTTATAATATTTAAAAGGTATATGAAAAAAATTACAGTAAAAAATAATTTATTTGACTTTCAAAATCCTAACACCGTCAAATAATTTGTGACGGAAGGAACAGTAATTATTTGATAAATTGATTAGTATACGGAGGACACTGATTTGTATTATATTGTGCACATGACTGCAGCTTAAACTCTGATAAGCATTTAAAACAAGACAGAATTTGCTGTCCATGATATGTAATACTTGACTCAGAAAATAATTCATTAGGTACCTTCATTATTCCCTACCTTAAACTCTAAAAACTGGGCTTCAGACATCATGTGAACCAAAAACAATTTAGTTCATTACATTTCCTGTCTGTTAATGCTTTTCGTTATTTTGTTGTATTAAAGTGGTCAAATTAAGACCCTTTTGCACTGAAGCATGTGGCTTTAGTGCAGATCCCCTACTAATGAATGAATTGGAAAAATGAGCAAAAGATAGTTACTCTTTATTTCCTTTTGTTTTATGTCCAAAGTGATGGTAATAATTAGGTAACCAAAGCACTTTTCGAGCCAATCAATATTACTAAGTATTTAAGACAGAAAGAGAAGTTAAACACAGTCAATATTACTAATTATTTAAGACAGAAAGAGAAGTTAAACACAGTAAATATTACTAAGTATTTAAGACAGAATGAGAAGTTAAACACAGTAGGGACCCAGCATCATGTGTAACTAGCTTAAACACTATTTCATGTCCCCGCAGGAACTGATTACTACTCCCAGTTCTTTGCATATAGCACGGTTTATAATGCTTCTCAAATGTTTATGCGTACCTGAACTAGTCGGGTCAGTAGATTCAAGATAGAGCATCGCCCTGTCAATGCGGAAACTATGGGTTCGTGTCACGACTCGGATTTCTCACCCTCGGGAGTCGTGATGGCGCCTACTCGTGAAAGCTAGGCAAGCCAATCAACTGAATTATTTGCCTTATTTTCATTCTTAAATTCATTACAACTTTAAACCAACAACTAATAAACAGCATAATTTAACGAGCGGAATAATTAAAAATTTCAGACTTTAAAAATACCGCTAATAAAATCTCCTTAACGAAACTACCCAAGATTTGATGTCACAGCTTCACAAACTGTCTAAGAGTACTACAAATCAGGGTCTGAAAGAAATAACAAAGTACTGTCTCTGGGACTACATAAAAAAACAAGTAGAATAGATAGCGGGAGACACCAAGGCCTGCGGACGCCTGCAGGACTACCTCGGGTCGCTTGATAAGCAAGAAGCTGGAAGCTCAATATGGTCGAACTCTGCAGCGCTGGGATCTGCATAAAAAGTGCAGAGTGTAGTATCAGCACAACCGACCCCATGTGCTGGTAAGTGCCTGGCCTAACCTCGGCGAGGTAGTGACGAGGCTAGAACCAGACTCCAGATAGACCTGTGCAGTTATATATATATGTACATCTACAGCGGAAAGATAGAAGTAATTAAAAAATTAAAGCTAGGGAAGGGAAACATACTTCGGGGTAGCAGATAAAACAGATCATCAAAGGATAATAAGGAAACTACAATTTAACTTCTAACACGAATAAAGAGAAATACAGGCAACTTTCACTTTCAGTTCCATCTTGTTGCAGGCGTGCAACCCGATCCCATTTCTCATATCACGTGGTAGGCGTACCACCGCTCCCATTTCATTATATCTTGTGATAGGCGTACCACCCGCTCCCATTTCATTATATCTTGTGGTAGGCGTACCACCCGTTCCTCTTTCATTATATCTTGTGGTAGGCGTACCACCCGTTCTCATTTACAAGTCATCAAAAAAATCACAAGAAATTCCGGCAAGGGAACAAAAGCAATATAATAACTTCCCAGCAAGGGAACAATAATATTGAAACAAACATCCCGGCAAGGGAACAAAAGCAATATAATAACTTCCCAGCAAGGGAACAATAATATCAAAGCAAACATCCCGGCAAGGGAGAATCGGCTATAACCAATCTTATCTCAACTTCTACTCAGCTCAACTAATGCCAATACTCAATTATAGTTAAAGTTCACGACAAATAAACTGGGTTCTTGCTCAACATCGAGAATCATCAATTAAAGGCTTTAACATATTCCCACAATTGAAACAGTTCCATCTACAACTAATCTCCAAATTCAATTATCATTGTTATAAGTCTAAACATGGCCCATTAATATGACACTGGACCCCTTTAAATTCTTAACAAATCCTTATTCAACTAATGTATTTAGCAATTGACTCTATACCTACAGAAGAAATCTAAACATATGACAAAAAGGAACAACTGTAATGAAGAAACCAGCGTAGCAAATCCTCACGTGAACTCCCATTTCCACATAAAAATACCAAGAACAATGTTTAGCAATTTGAACAAGAATCACACGACAACTATCCATTTAAGACTCACGGTCATGCTTGACACCAACGTATAGATACTCGTCACCATGCCTATACGTCGTACTCAACAAGAAGCAATTAACAGATATGACACAACTCCTAATCCCTCAAGCTAAGATTAGACCTGATACTTACCTCGCTTTACAACCAAATTCAAGATTCCAATTCCTGTGCAAGTGAAGAAACGTGAAATCCAGGAGGCTACTGATATACAAAGTTAAATTTACACTATAATTATAGGAGCCGGCAAGGATGATGGCACTTGCGATGGTTGGATGTGAATGGCCATTCGTTGGAATAATTAAGAGCAATTCGGGGAAAAAGCAGAAAATATATGCACGGACTTCGCTTATCTATTGGAGTCTATGTAGTTGTATTAGTATTGAATACCTCAAGTTTTGTTCTTATTAATATTGGTTTTATCAATATGTTCTGGGGATTTGTAGAAGAAAGTCAAGAATGGAGATGGGAAAATGGTCTAAGAGTTTTATGGGGATTTGTGTGTGAATATATAAAAAAAAAAGGCTGAAAATTTAGGAGTATAATGGAGTGATTGAAGAAGAACGGCTGGAGCTTTTTGTTAATCAATTTCTCCAAAGCTGCTTTGTCTTTACTCTGGAGTGATGAAAATCCAGTGATGTCTTCTGCAGAGGAGACGGAATCAGAATTGAACGGAAAACAATCAATGTAATGCCACTTCGTCTGCTCACAACCTTGAGTGTGTTTCGTCACTAAACCCAGCCTCACTGATTTCAAGGGAATTTTGTTGCCGCATTTCTTGCATGAGGACCGACTTGATTTCGCGTACTACACTGTGACTTTGGTGGAAGAAAGGCTGTCACAGTTAGTTTTCAACATGAACTGAGATACTACAGTTTGACTCCTACTCAAATTAATAATGGTAGTCGGATAAGGGAAGGCGTGTTTCAGAGTACTGCTTGAATTAAAAATTGTGGTGATACGAATCTACACAATAATCAACTGTGATGAATTCATATGTTCTACCAACTGCCACGTGTAGTGTAGTAGATCAACTACGTGCTTCATTTGCTTAATATGATACCACTTATTCTTGAAGAAACGACATCGAAATATTCTTGAAAAACCCAAGTCCTAAATCACGATACGGACCTACTTGAACTATCAAAACACTTTATACAAGTCCGTCCACTAAAAAATGTTGACGGAAGTCAACTCACTTGAGTTTTAAAGCTCTATTTCACATTTTAATCCTGTTTTTTTTCCACATAAAAATGTTCTGAATAGTTATACAGACTGCACATGCAAATCGAGGTGAGGTAAAAGGGAGGTTTTTAAGCCTCGGAACACTGAATTCAATCTAAAAACAAGTGATGACCCTTTGGGTCGTCACATTCTCCACCTCTAAAACAACCGTTCGTCCTCGAACGGACAGAAGAAGGAAGTACCTGAGTCGGGGAAAAGATGTGGATAATGGCTCTGCATATCGGACTTGGACTCCCAGGTCGATGCCTCAGGAGGTTGACCTCTCCACTGAACACGAACAGAAGGAAAACTCTTCGACCTCAACTGACGAACCTGCCGGTCTAGAATAGCTACCCGCTCCTCCTCATAAGACAAGTCCTTGTCCAACTGGACGGTGCTGAAATCTAACACGTGAGAGGGATCGCCTTAATATTTCCGGAGCATGCACACATGAAAAACTGGATGCACGGCTGATAAGCTCAGCGGCAATGCAAGTCTATAAGCCACCTCTCCCACTCGATCAAGAATCTCAAACGGACCAATGAACCTAGGGCTAAGCTTGCCCTTCTTCCCAAATCTCATCACGCCCTTCATAGGCGACACTCGGAGCAATACCCGCTCACCAACCATAAAAGCCACATCTCGTATGTTGCGATATGCATAGCTCTTTTGCCTGGACTGAGCTGTACGAAGCCTATCCTGAATGATCATGACCTTGTCCAAGGCCTCCTGAACCAGATCTGTACCCAACAACTGAGCCTCTCCCGGGTCAAACCATCCAACCCCGGAGATCGACACCGCCTACCATATAAAGCCTCATAAGGAGCCATCTGGATATTCGACTGGTAGCTGTTGTTGTAGGCAAACTCTGCTAATGGCAAAAACTGATCCCACGAACCTCCAAAGTCAATAACACAAGCTCGGAGCATATCCTGCAATATCTGAATAGTCCGCTCAGACTGTCCGTCCGTCTGAGGATGAAATGCTGTACTTAACTCAACCTGGGTGCCCAACTCCCGCTGAACTGCCCTCCAGAAATGCGAGGTAAACTGCGTACCCCGGTCCGAGATGATAGATATCGGCACACCATGAAGGCGAACAATTTTCCGGATATAGATCTCAGCTAACCTCTCGGATGAATAGGACACTGCCACAGGAATGAAATGCGCTGATTTGGTCAGCCTGTCAACAATGACCCAAACTGCGTCGAACTTCTTTCGAGTCTGCGGAAGTCCAACAACGAAATCCATACTGATCCGCTCCCACTTCCACTCGGGGAGCTCAATTCTCTGAAACAGCCCATCAGGCCTCTGATGCTCACACTTAACCTGCTGGCAATTCAAACACCGAGCCACATATGCAAATATATACTTCTTCATTCTTCGCCACCAATAGTTTTGCCGCAAATCCTAATACATCTTCGCGGCGCCCAGATGAATAGAATACCTAGAGCCATGGGCCTCCTCTAAAATTAATTCCCGAAGCCCCTATACATTAGGCACACAAACTCGACCCTGCAATCTCAAAACTCCATCATCACCTAAGGTAACCTGCTTGGAACCTCCACGCTGCACCGTGTCTCTAAGGACACACAAATGGGGATCATCAAACTGTCAATCACGGATACGCTCCAACAATGAAGAATGAGCGACCGTGCAAGCTAATACCCGACTAGGCTCAGAAATATCCAACCTCACAAACCGATTGGCCAAAGCCTGAACACCCAAAGCAAGCAGCCTCTCGCCGACCGGAATATAAGCAAGACTGCCCATACTGGCCGACTTTCTACTCAAGGCATCGGCCACCACATTGGCCTTTCCCGCGTGATATAAGATAGTGACATCATAATCCTTCAACAACTCCAACCACCTTCTCTGCCTCAAATTCAACTCCTTTTGCTTCCATCATTTCAAAGTAGGATAACGCTTTTAGCTGAAGTTCAAGACACAAAAAAGATTTAGATACGTTTTTCTATACTGCTTCTATTTTCTGATCAGATTCCCAGGAGAAATAAAGCACTACCAATGTAGTTCCAGCCTACTATTTCACACCCAAAATTATTATTTTTTTTAAAAAAAGGTTCTTGACCAGTTTGATCATTAAAACCAAACCCTCAATTGAAACTTCATGTAATCCGGTTAAGTTCAAGGAAAATCGAGAGAAGAAAGGCAGGCTTCAAGAATTTGATATTGAGTTCCGTATCAAATAGAATTTGATATTAATCTGACCCAAGCATAGAAATGGGTTTAAGCAACAAAGATTTGATCATCCTCATAGAAGTTACAGAATATATGTTAACAATATTACAGTTCTGCTGGGTCATTCCCACAATTCACCTGATCAAACAATATCCTATGGGTTCTACATAATAAAAACTGAATAGTTGGCAGAGAGAACGTAAACATTTCCTGATTTTTGGGCCCATGTCATATGTTGGGCGTCAGCATGATTTGTAATTCCATTTAATAATAATAATCCAAATAAGCTACTAAAATATAGCAAAACCAATTTCGAGAATTCAAAATAAATTTATGGAACATGGTTCTTGATTTCTGGCAATGTTTTTCTTCCATTTATTGCCCACCTGTATAGACTTATGGCCCGTTGTTTCTTTATCTAAAATATATTTCCTCTTTACTGACCTAACTAGATAACAATCAGGGCCAATTACACCTGATTCAATTTTCTTTAATTGTATCCTATCTCCAAGCATTTCCATTTCATGTTCAAGCCGTGGAGATCTCCTCCACCTCTCAACGTAGGATATATGATGTTCATCCTTGCTACTATGGTAATCCAGTCGCCTACAAGGAATCTTTTCGTGACAAGGAACATCCAAAATTTTCTCTGTCTGATTCTCTTACATTTCGCATCTCAACATTAGTATCACCAGGATCCACATAAAACTGACCTTGGCTTGATCTCACTAATGATCGGGCATCCAGAAGGTTCATTGAAATTGATTGTTTGGTCAATGAATGGTGATCCCATGATCTGCTGTTAATGACATCTCTTCGAGGAAACTCAGCATAATCAGTATTCTCTCTAAGGGGTTCCAAATAAATTGGTGCCCGAGCATTTCTTTTGTCAAGTACTGCTTGTCCAAGCATACTAGTTCTTTCATATGAATAACCAATAATCACTAGTATCTCTTGGCCTAACTTTAAGATATAAATAATCCATATCGTCACCCGTAGGAGGACTAACTTTATACTGGTAGCTTGTCCGTTCCTTATGTCCAGCTGCATATTCTTCAAGGGTATTATAACTGTGATTTTTTCACCATATTCATTGAGATATGATGGTTTGCTAAGCTTTGTGGAACTCCCTGAATGAATATCCCCGAGCAAATGCATATCATCTTGAACCACCAGGGCGTAATTCATCCTAGAGATTCCAGAGGATGTGGTCACACGTTCCTTATACTGAAAGGAGACAGCAACATTCTTAGACCGAGATGTTGACTCCAAGTACTGCTAAACATCCTTGGAATGAAATCCAGATCTTTCCTCTCTTTCAATCGTTTCCATTGCCGACAATTTATCGAGAAGGAAAGGATCAGGGTAATAAAAAACCTCATCTCTAAGGCTAATCTGTTGGGGTTGCACATGGGCTGATAAAGGACTCCTTGCAGTCTCCACATATTTTGAGGTAGATTGAGAGTCAAATGGCAAAGTACGGCCTCCTCGGCTCGACTCATCTTCCAAATCCAACAGTTTTTTGTCTGTCCAGCCCATGATGATGCATACTACCTCAAAACTCTCTCTTGATTCTCATTACGGCCTTGAACACTTCTAGAGCTATCATATTCATAATCATTATTTACACCAGCGCCTCTAGCTTCATATTAGTCCTCATCATCAAAGAACTCATCATATCTTCTCCTTGTCTCATTCCTACTACTCAAAGAAGCCTGATAATGATGTCGAGGCTTCTTCTCATGCACGTGTCAATAAGCAAGAGACTTCAACTGAGGATGCATTTTGTTAACTCTATCACTAAAATCTTGATCTCTATCAATTAATCCACTCCTACGCCAACTAACTCAGCGGGGCCCTTCCTCTTTCTAAGGGCTCGGGCTGCTGAGCAGTAGATGAGGAAGCGCGTGTTCTCGCCATCTCGAAAGAACAGAGTAGAAATCCAATTAGCGTTGAGAAACAAAACCGCACGACAAGAAAGAAAAAATGTGAAGTTTTTCCTAACTCTGTAGCCTCTGGGGGATAAATACAGACGTCTCCGTACCGATCTCTCAGACTCTACCGAGCTTGTCTGTGAACTGTGAGACCCATGTAACCTAGAGCTCTGATACCAACTTGTCACGACCCGGATTTTTCACCCTCGGGAGTCGTGATGGCGCCTACTCGTGAAAGCTAGGCAAGCCAATCAACTGAATTATTTGCCTTATTTACATTTTTAAATTCATTACAACTTTAAACCAACAACTAATAAACAGCATAACTTAACGAGAGGAATAATAAAAAATTTCAGACTTTAAAATACCGCTAATAAAATCTCTTTAACGAAACTACCCAAGATTTGGTGTCACAGCTTCACAGACTGTCTAAGAGTACTACAAATAAGGGTCTGAAAGAAATAACAAAGTACTGTCTCTGGGACTACATAAAAGAAACAAGTAGAATAGATAGCGGGAGACACCAAGCCCTGCGGACGCCTGCAGGACTACCTCGGGTCGCCTGATAAGCAAGAAGCTGGAAGCTCAATACGGTCCGAACTCTACAGCGCTGGGATCTGCACAAAAAGTGCAGAGTGTAGTATCAGCACAACCAACCCCATGTGCTGGTAAGTGCCTGGCCTAACCTCGGCGAGGTAGTGACGAGGCTAGGACCAGACTCTAGATAGACCTGTGCAGTTATATATATATGTACATCTACAGCGGAAAGATAAAAGTAATTAAACAATTAAAGCTGGGAAGGGAAACATACTTCGGGATAGCAGATAAAACAGATCATCAAAGGATAATAAGGAAACTACAATTTAACTTCTAACATGAATAAAGAGAAATACAGGCAACTTTCACTTTCAGTTCCATCTTGTTGCAGGCGTGCAATCCGATCCCATTTCTCATATCTCGTGGTAGGCGTACCACCCGCTCCCATTTTATTATATCTTGTAGTAGGTGTACCACCCGCTCCCATTTCATCATATTTTGTGGTAGGCGTACCACCCGCTCCCATTTCATTATATCTTGTGGTAGGCGTACCACCCGCTCCCATTTCATTATATCTTGTGGTAGGCGTACCACCCGCTCTCCTTTCATTATATCTTGTGGTAGGCGTACCACCCGCCCCCCTTTCATTATATCTTGTGGTAGGCGTACCACCCGCTCCCATTTACAAGTCATCACAAAAATCACAAGAAATCCCGGCAAGGGAACAAAAGCAATATAATAACTTCCCAGCAAGGGAACAATAATATTGAAACAACCATCCCGGCAAGGGAACAAAAGCAATATAATAACTTCCCAGCAAGGGAACAATAATATTGAAACAAACATCCCGGCAAGGGAACAAAAGCAATATAATAACTTTCCAGCAAGGGAACAATAATATTGAAACAAACATCCCGGCTAGGTAGAATCAGCAATAACCAATCTTAACTCAACTTCTACTCAGCTCAAATAATGCCAATATTCAATTATAGTTAAAGTCCACGATAAATAAACTGGGTTCTTGCTCAACATCGAGAATCATCAATTAAAGGCTTTAACATATTCCCACAATTGAAACAGTTCCATCTACAATTAATCTCCAAATTCAATTATCATTGTTTTAAGTCTAAACATGACCCATTAATATGACACTGGACCCCTTTAAATTCTTAACAAATCCTTATTCAACTAATATATTTAGAAATTGACTCTATACCTACAGAAGAAATCTAAACATATGACAAAAAGGAACAACTGTAATGAAGAA
>MCJB01026221.1:0-80807 GCA_002018475.1 Nicotiana obtusifolia
TATAAAGCACCCAACCGGTATAAAGGACTTCAAGGGAGGTTCCGTAGAGGGTTCCTCAACATGGACGGGCTCAGCCTCTTCAACTGACTGAGCAGGTGAAGGTTATTGTTTCTGAGGAACTGATTTAAAGGTTTTGGCCATGGCGATTAAAGTAGCAGAATCAAGAAGCAAAGGAAAAGAGAGTTTTTGTGATGAAGAAAGCTAGAAGAAGCAGATTGTTAAGCAATGTAAAAGTAAAGAAGGGAATTCATAGAAGGGAGGAAGTATTTATACTTTCACAAAAAGCGACGGTTCAGAACACGATGCAAATAAACATTAAATGCTGCACGCAGAAGTTGCAGAGTTCTGCAGACAGACGGGACAGGCAATGATTTCCTGTGTCAATGGTCACATGCGTCACGGCGCTGTCGTCACACGCCAACAAAGGGTCCTTTAGGGTTTAGTGACTTGATGCCTCTAACTTCGTGTCACGCTTAGTGAAGGTGTTGATTATTTAACCGAAGATCTCAAAGAACGACGATTCATATCCTTTTTTGTCCTTACTATCCAATAAACGAGGGGACTATCTGTATTGGGTCGGATATAATCGACCGCATAAGGAGGATCAGGCCCAGGCACAATGCAAGACCGGCATACTTCAGTCCGGGATCAGCAAGTCGGATACGGGGCTGGAGCGACCGAGATAAGGCAATCGACGCCGGTCAAGGAAGGCATATCTCGTGGTAAAAGGATCAGTTTCGACCGGATATCTCGTGGATTCCTGATATCTCGGCGGGAGTCATGATCTCAACTGTCATAGACGTTAAACCATTATTTTAGGAATATTCCACCCCATAATTGGGGGGATTCTATCTTGTAATCAGGTTTTTACCATATGTAGGGCTTTTCTTTTACCTATAAGAGGGGCATTTATCACCATTGTAACACACAAGATACAGGACAAAAATACTAAGTACTTCAGCTATCTCTTATCAGAACTGATTATCTTTTATTTGTGTTTCATTTCATTATCAGCAATTCATTCAACTACAGCGGTTTGATCATTCTTTTACTTATTATATTTCAATTACTTGTCATTATATTTTACATTATATTGAATTAATTCATATATCCTTAGCACTGCGAACAAATTTAATTGTTAGTCGGATTTAAGGGTAAACAAATGTGTTAGTTTCTTTAATACTATAATAACAGTAATGTGTTTGTTGGAAGTAACGTTTACTTAAAATTTGGAGGTTAATTTGGTAAGTTTATGGTTTTGACCTTTTTTATATCTTTTACTTGATTGAAGAATTTATGGGATAGAATACTGAAAAAGAAAAAAGAAAGAGAATGTAAGTGAGAAGTACAATAATAGAGAATTAAGAGATGAAGAGGAACAATGACAGTGTGTTCAAATTGGCCCAGGTAATATACAAGTCAGTCAATCATATTTCTATTCTACTATTTGAATAAAATGAGTACTGTCTATTTCTTGCTGCTTGAGGTTTAATTTATACATATTTTTAACTTTTGCTATTTTTTATTTTCTTTGATAATTAATCTACTATGTCGCCAGCTTGTTGCTTTCATGATTTTCTTGATAATTTCTTTCTTCCTCTGTTGCTTTTTACTTTTCTTTTCTTGAAGGTAGGAGGTGGATTTTTACTGAGTCTCTAATATAAATATGTATTCTATGAGTGACTTGGATAGGAAGTGAGTTTCTAATATAAATAAATAGGTATTCCATGAATAACTTGGACAGGAAATAATTTTGTCTTTGATATTTATCTTTATTTCCTTTGGAATCAGATAATTTTTTCCTTTCTTACTATACTTGTCTTTTTTCCCTTCATTTTCTTGTAGTTCATGGAAGGTGAATTTAATGAGTTCTTCATTCAAATAGATAGCTTTTTATGTATGACTAACCTGGATGAAAATAATTTTTATCCTGACATTAGTTATCGGGTCTTTTGAAAGTTGTCCTTAATATGAGTTGGAACTGGTACTTGGCACGCATTGCCTGATTATCTGTTATAAATTCTTTCTTATTTTTGCAATACTTTATTTCTATTTGCCGTAATTTAGTGCAAGTTGAATAACTTACTCACAAAAAATTATAGAAATTAAAAAAAAAAAATTAGTATCTAGATCAAGCATTTGACTTACCGGAGATGTCAGATTGATGTTGTAATTATTTTTTTTCTTTCTTGGAAGCTTGTAAAGTTAAGAGCCAGAAAAATGAATCTTTGAATTTGTGTATTGATACATAATGAAAAGCTTCGGTTCTAATACTGAAGCATGTCATTTATAAATCTTAATATGTTTTCTTTATGCTTTTTTCCTTGGATAAATATTTTCTCTATATATAGTTAGTCACATTGGAGGGTATAAAATTACAGAACAGACTTTGGTTAGCTTTTCAATAGTGCAGACTATTATTTTCTGCTATTATTATTATTATTATTATTATTATTATTCATATGTATTGTATTGTGATAAATGATATACATTGCTAGCATATTGCAGTTAAAAGGAAAACTAAAATATTGGGATTCTGCTTGGTCGAATGAAGGAAAAAGCTGTTATTGCAAAAGTAATATACTTTTCAAGGATGTGCTGCCTTAGACAAGACCTTTTCTGTCTTATGGACCTGTTTATATTGTATGCCTTTTGCGCTAAAGTCATAATATGATAACACTATCACATATGGAGATTCAAACTCCTCTACTTATAAAACATAGACTCGATAAGTTCCTCTATTAGTTCTGTTTACCCTTAAATTCGGATAACAATTGAATTTATTCGTGGCGCTAAGATCCGTGAATCAATTTAATACAATGTAAAATATAATATAAACGGTTGAAAGATAATGGATAAAAGAATAATCAAACCATAGAGATTAAGTAGCTGGCGATGAAATATAAACCAAACTTGATGAATAGTGATAATGAACAGTAGTAGTGAATAGCAGTAATTCTAATATTTTCTTTCAGTATATCTTGTCCTTTTACAGTGAAGGTCGAATGCCCTTCTTATAGGCAGCTAAAAGAGCCCTAAACATGGTAAAGTCTAATTACAGAGTAAAATCCCTTTAATTATGGGATGAAATATCCTAAAATGGTGCCTTAACGTCTAATACGGTTGAGATATTTACTCCCGGCGAGATATCAGGAATCCGCGAAATATCTGGTTCGAATATGATCCTTTGTTACGAGACATGCCCTGGCCAGCCGATATCGACTGCCCTATTTCGGCTGCTCCAGCCTCCGTACCCGATTTGTTGACTTCGGACCGAGGCAGCCCGACCTCATACTACACCCGGGCCCGACTTCACTCGATTGTGTCCGACCAAATACAGATAGTCCCCTCGTTTATTGGAGAGTAAGGACAAAAAACGATATGAGTTGTCATCCTTCGAACCTTTTGGTCAAGCAATCAATATCTCCATTAGCGTGACACGCAAGCAGAGTCATCAAAATTGCGTATCCCAAAAAGACCCTATGTGTGATGGTAGTGCTGTGACGCACACAACCGTCGACACAGGAAATCATTACCTGTCTTATCCGCAGAACTTTGTACCTTCTGTGTGCATTTAATGCGTGCATTTAATGCTACTCACCTCGTGCTTTGTACCACCGTTTTTTGGGGAAGTATAAATAATTTCTCCCCTCTTTGAACCAGTTTCTTTACCCTTACGCTGTTGAAGAATTTACTCCTTCTAATCCCCATTACCAGAAAAGCTTTTAATCTTTTTTATCAAAAAATTTCTAGTCTTCCCCGTTTCTTGCTTCTGCTACTACAATGGCCAAAACTTCTAAGTCAGTTCCCCAGAGGCAAACTTCCCCTGCCCAGCCTGTTGAAGAGGCTGAGCCCATCCGCACTGAGGAACCCTCTATGGAGCCTCCATTGAAGGCCTTTATTCCAGTGGGATGCTTCATAGGCTCTGACTTTAAGGTCGAGAAGCCTTCCCCGGTGCCTGGTCGAGGCGAACCGGTTTCGGAATATATCAGTTCAATCACCCCAAAACATCTTGAAAGGGTGAAGGCCGAGTGCCATTGGGCTGATAAGAAAATAATAATCCCTTCTCCGAATGAAGCCATTACCACACATGTGGAGGGGTACCTTAGTGTATATACTAACCCGTTCACACTAGGACCCATAGACCCTCTAATCATCGAGTTTTGTAGGAGGTACGAAATCACTCTAGGACAAGTCCACCCTTCTGTGTGGCGTATAGTTTACCTTTTCCGTTTTTTCGTAGATAAGGTCGAGGGAGGGCATCCTTTTACCCTCGACCATTTGCTTCGATTATACAGTCCCCGAATGTTCCGAGAGGGGCTGATTAAACTAGCTCGCCGGGCCAGCAAGGCTCCATTCTCGAGCATTGACGAGGATAGGGATCGGGGCTGGATGAGCCGATACGTTCGAATTAAAACTTCCGACCTGATCCCTGCCGATAGTATGCCGTTCCCCGAGAAGTGGAACATGAAACATAAGCGCTTCTCTATTTATCTTTTTTCAATACTGCCTTTCAATGTATAACCGATGTGTTATGATATGCAGCCGTTTTCCAGGCACCGGCCGCAATCGAGGACTTGATGGAGTGGGTCAGGAAAGTCGTGGCCCAGAGGTCCTATTCCGAGCGGGCCTGGAGAGAAATATCAAAAGGTCTTTGGGAGGCCAAGAACCATGGTGAGCTTCATCGATATTTATTTTCTCCAAAACAATCGACACCAATACTTAACATTCTGAAAATATGTTTTGCAGGTCTTTCGAAGGATGCCGAGTTGAGGTCGGCAGTTACGGGCGGGTCTCGTCCCCTTCCCGTATCGGAGAAGGAAGGAGGAAAGAAGAGAAAAAGGGCTCCCGACCACGCTGCGCCCGAAAAGAAGAAAGGTAGAAGGAAGACGGCAGCTCGTAAGATCACAGCCCCCGATCCTTCTATCGAACTAAGTGACGACTCTGAGGGGGAAAAGAGCCCCGAAATTGACAAAACCCCTCGGGAAGTCCCCGAGCCGATCATGGAAGAAACCGGTGCCTCCCCAGGAGAAAATATTGAAACGAGAGCAAGGACCGAAGATCGGGCCAATATGCAGGAGGCGGCACTAAGATCCTCGGATATCCCCGAGATGGCACATTCACCCTCCTTCTCGGAGACAATTTTGAAAGAAGCCCAAGATGCTAGGGTACATACGCCGAGCAAGGTGCCGGCCACATCAGGGACCTTCGAGGAATTTTTTGACAGGGTGCCGTCGGCCGACACTTTTGGCCTCGAAGTCCCTAGAAGGAGTCCCCCAGCAGAGACAAGTGGAATGTCGGTTGGTATCAAGTTAGTAGATAAATTCCCCGCACCGAGCTTGAACCCTGAAAGGAGGAGGGTGATAACCCTTGCTATCCCCGAGGATGCCCGAGCATTAGGCCCACCGGTAGGCGTAACAAGCTATCTCCACAGCTTGTGGACTGAAGAGGACCGAGCTGCGATGAACGCTGTGGATTGGGCTTGTTTGTTCAACGAAGATCAAAAGGCATCGAACAGAGTATGTTTTCCTGTTTACTTTAAACTATACTCAATATTTCGGTTCACAACCCATACTGACAATCTTCAATTTGAATTTTCCACAGTCTTCGGTGCTTTATCACGAAATGTTCCTTCGCATCAAAGAAGGAATGGCACAAGAGTGGGAACGACGTCAGCGGCTTGAAAATAAGTTGTCAAATCTCCGGTCCGAACTAAACTCCGTAAGGAAAGAGCATGCCTCTTGCGTTGATCGGATGGGGAAAATGGACAATCGGTTGGATCGACTCCGGTCCGAGCTGAATGAGGCAAAGGCTGAAACGAGCGGTTGGAGAACCAAGGCCGAGCTTCTAGCTGCAGAGAAAATGGCTCTCCAAGAACAGGCCTCGGCAGCTTAATAAAGAATCGGAGCCCTGTTTAAGGAAAATGAGTTCCATCGGCTCCAAGTCGAGTCGCTCAACCAAGACCGGGTGGCTCTAACCAATCGACTTCAGGAAGCAAAATCGGAAATCGCTGCTACTAAGGCCAAAGTTGATGACTTGATAGCTCAGTATAGAGCTGATGCTGAAGTAGCTCACGAGCAATCGAAGGCGTTGACCGAGTATACTCAATGCCAAACTCGCCTTTCTGTTCTCGAGGAGCTCCAAGCCCGTGGCTTCGATTTGTCTTCCGATGTCGCTGACATCGAAAGTCGAGGACAAAATGAGAAGAAAAACCTTTCCTAAAGAGTATGAAGACGGCTCGGACTGATATTGTCTTAATATCTTATAGCCTGAGTTATGTAAAGATCCCACCTTGTATAATGACATTTTTTAATATATTTCGAGTTTGTTCCTTGATTCTCATGCATCGAAATATCCTGCCTTAGCTAGGATTATAAATTGCGACCGACTAATTAATAGTTAACCCGGCCTTAGCCTTGTAGCGAGCTCAGAATGTGTTAATAACTAGTTCGCCCTTAGCCTTGTTGCAAATTCAAAATGGGTTAATAACCAGCCCGGCCTTAGCCTCGTCGCAAATTCGGAACGAGTTAAACGAGCTTTTATTTGCTCCGCGTTCAACCATTAAGCTTGTGTGAATCGGGGTTATGCCTTAGCAAAAATTAAACCCCTATCAAATAGATTTGATTTTAACTTTGTTTCGAAGTCTTGTTCTTTCGGGCTTCGATCAGATATGAGTTTTCAATTTGATTCGGCCTTGGCCGTAAGTCGGGATTGCCAGGATCGGTCTTAATTCTCTATGCGCTTTGTTAGCTTTAATAAGGCCTTAGCCTGATTTGCCGGCTTCGGAGTTTGCCTTGTTAGGTCTTATCCCCCCCGGTCTCGATGTGCGTCTTTCACTAATATCAATTATTGATAACGCAAAGATAATTAAATAAAAAGCCCTTAGGCTTGAGAACACAATGTAGGCATCAAATGACTTTGTTAATATTCATATACTTGTACATCTTCATTTGTCGGAGGGGAACAAGATCGATCTACCCGGGTACGGCTCTTTTGACCGTTTGACCCTTACATGAAATCCTAACAATCTTTGTTTAGCCCCCTCGAAATTGAAGCAATTAGCCCTTGGGCTTAAGAAATCATGAATTCCAGTAAATGATTAATCTATGTTAGCACGACATATGGTTGCCTCATTAAAAACCTTGCCGTAAAACCCAATTTGGGACAAAACCGGTCGAAGGGAAAAATAGTGCAACACGTGCTTTCAGTCCTAATACTTGGTGCTTAACTTGCTTGATATCGATCTGTCCTGCATACGTCAATACCAATAAAAATAAAAATAAAGTAAAAAAAAGGTGAAGTAAATTACCTTAACAGTAGTATCTTTTCAAGTAGCTCACATTCCAGTTATTTGGCAACGGCTTACCATCCGAAGTTCCAAGCTTGTATGAGCCCTTCCCGGTGACCTTTAGTATAATATAGGGACCTTCCCAGTCCGGTCCCAGTTTCCCTTCGTTAGGGTCTCGAGTATTAAGCGTGATCCTTCTGAGTACCAAGTCCCCTGCATTGAAGTGTCGAAGTCGAGTTCTTCGATTATAATACCTCTCGATTCTCTATTTTTGAGCTGCCATTCGGACCAAAGCAGCTTCTCTTCTTTCATCTAAGAGCTCCAGGCTAATATTCATAGCCTCTTTGTTGGACTCCTCGGTTGCATGCTGAAATCTGAATCTCGGTTCGCCTACCTTGACCGGTATCAATGCTTCGGTGCCGTATACTAAAGAAAATGGAGTGGCTCCGGTACTGGTTTTTTCAATCGTTCGATACGCCCATAAGACTTCAGGTAACATTTCCCTCCACCTTCCTTTAGCGTCAACTAACCTTTTCTTGAGGTTTTGAATTATAGTTTTGTTGGTCGATTTCGCTTGACCGTTGCCGCTGGGGTGGTACGGAGTTGACAATATCCTTTTGATTTTGTTGTCTTCGAAGAATTTGGTTACCTTATTGCCGTTGAACTGCTTTCCATTATCGCATACGATCTCAGAAGGCATTCCGAATCGGCAGATGATATGGTCCCATATGAAGTCGATCACCTCCTTTTCTCTGACCTTCTCGTAAGCCTGTGCTTCCACCCACTTAGAAAAATAGTCAGTCATAAAAAGGATAAACTGCGCTTTACCTGGTGCTCGAGGGAGCGGGCCTACTATATCCATTCCCCACTTCATAAACGGCCATGGCGATATAACTGAATGCAGTGTTTCAGCAGGTTGGTGGATGATCGGTGCATGTCTTTGACACCTGCCGCATTTGCGTACAAATTCCTTTGCGTCCTTCTCCATATCGATCCAGTAATAGCCAGCTCGGATTACCTTCCGAACTAATGAATCGGAGCCCGAATGATTGCCACAATCTCCTTCGTATATCTCTTTCAAAATATACTCGGTATCCCCGGGGCCGAGACATATAGCTAGGGGCCCTCCGAAGGTTCTTCTGTATAGAGCTCCATTATCGGCCAAACAAAATTGGGCCGCCTTTACACGCAATGCTCTCGACTCGTTGGGGTCGGGTGGCAACTTACCTAAGTTGAGGTATTCTACGTACTTGTTTCTCCAGTCCCAAGTCAGACTTGTCGAGTTGACCTCGGCATGACCTTCTTCCACCACCGATCTCAGCAACTGCATGACCTTTTCGGAGTCGATTTCTTCATCATCGACCGATGAGCCTAGGTTAGCGAGGGCGTCGGCCTCGCTGTTTTGTTCCCGAGGTATGTGCTGCAAGGTCCATTCCTTGAACCTATGTAAAGTGACCTGCAGTTTATCCACATACCTTTGCATACGTCCCTCTCTGACTTCGAACGTTCTATTCACTTGGTTGACTACAAGGAGAGAGTCGCACTTGGCCTCGATTATTTCTGCCCCAAGGTTCTTGGCCAATTCTAGACCTGCAATTATAGCCTCATATTCGGCTTCGTGGTTAGTCAGTCTCATAGTCTTAATGGACCGTCTAATTGTGTTCCCGGTCGGGGGCTTGAGTACGATGCCCAACCCCGACCCCTTCGAATTTGAGGCTCCGTCTTTGAACAGAGTCCACACTCCCGAAGGAGTCCCTGATTTAGTCATGAGCTCTTTCTCGACTTGGGGAATGAGCGACGGTGTGAAGTCGGTGACAAAATCAGCCAGTACTTGAGATTTTATCGAGGTTCGAGGTCGATATTGGATATCGTACTCGCTGATCTCGATTGCCCACTTGGCCAGTCAGCCGGATAACTCGGGCTTATGCATAACATTTCTAAGTGGGTAAGTTGTCACCACGCATATCGGGTGACATTGGAAGTATGGTTTCAATTTCCTAGAGGCACTCAATAAGGCGAGTGCTAATTTTTCTAAGTGCGGGTATCTGGTTTCGGCTTCCCCTAATGTCCTACTAACATAATAAATGGGAAATTGCGTACCTTGTTCTTCTCGAACCAGAACTCCGCTTACCGCTATCTCCGACACGGTGAGGTAAAGATATAATAGCTCGCCTGTTTTTGGCGTATGCAATAGAGGCGGGCTTGAAAGGTACCTTTTCAGTTCCTCTAAGGCATGCTGGCACTCCGGTCCCTATGAGAACTCGTTCTTCTTTTTTAACAAATTGAAGAACCGGTGGTATCTATCCGACGATCTAGATATGAAGCCGCCTAATGCTGCAATCCGGCCTGTCAGTTTTTGAACGACCTTGACGCTATCGACGACTTTTATATCTTCGATGGATTTGATTTTGTCCGGGTTGATCTCTATTCCTCTGTTCGAGACCATGAACCCAAGAAATTTCCCGGAGCCTACTCTGAACGCGCATTTTTCCGGGTTCAACTTCATGTTGTACTTCTTCAAAATGTCAAATGTTTCCTGCAAATGACTAAGATGGTCCTCTGCTCGCAGGTACTTGACCAACATGTCATCAATATAAACTTCCATAGTTTTACCTAGTTGGTTTTCGAACATTTTATTCACCAGACGCTGATATGTAGCCCCCGCATTCTTAAGCCCAAATGGCATCACATTATAGCAGTAAGTGCCATATTTAGTGATGAAGGATGTTTTCTCTTGATCATCCTTATCCATTTGTATCTGGTTATATCTAGAATAGGCGTCGAGAAAGCTAAGAGTCTCGTGGCCAGCAGTGGCATCGATCATACGATCGATGTTGGGCAGGGGGGAAAAATCTTTGGGGCATGCTTTATTTAGGTCCTTATAATCTATACACATCCTAAGTTTGTTTCCCTTTTTAGGTACTACAACTACGTTAGCTAACCATTCGGGATACCTTACCTCCCGAATGGACCCTATGTTTAAAAGTTTGGTTACCTCATCCTGGATAAAGACCTGCTTGACTTCGGATTAAGGTCTCCTTTTTTGTTTGACCGGCCGGAATTTTGAATCAACACTCAGCTTGTGTTTTCGCAATCTCCGGTGGTATGCCTGTCATGTCTAAATGGGACCAAGCAAAAGAACTTTCATTAGCTGAAAGAAAAGAAAGTAGCCTGGTCCTGAGCTCGGAGTTCAAACCCGAGCCCAGGTATACCTTTCGATCGGGCGCGTCATGGCGGATCGAGATTTGCTCCAGCTCCTCGATTGTTGACTTGGTTGCGTCGGTCTCATCCGGGATGACAAAGGATCTGGGTATCCCGAAGCTATCTTCATCAAGTCGATCTTGCTCACCCTCATCTGTCGAAGGCGGCTTTTGTGATTGCTATTTGGCCCTCTGTTGGGGAATGGTAGACTTTGGTGTCGCTTCTTCTACTGCGAACATTTCCCTTGCCGCATGTTGTTCTCCGTAAACGGTGATGACCCCCTCGGCCGATGGAAACTTTAACATCTGATGCAAGGTTGAGGGTACGACCTTAATATCGTGTATCCAGGGTCTTCCGAGCAGGGCGTTGTACCTCATATCGCCCTCGATTACACATAATTTCGTTGCCCTGGTAGTTCCAGCGACGTTTACCATCAGCATTATTTCTCCCTTGGTTGTCTCCGATGCCATGTTAAAACCGTGAGCACCCGGACCTCGAAAATGATCTGGTTTGTTAGTCCCAGTTGTTCAACGACCCAAGATCGGACTATGTTGGCTGAAATCCCGGGGTCGATAAGTACGCGCTTCACTCGAGTATCGTATATCAACATTAATATCACCAATGCGTCGTTGTGAGGTTGTGTAAGGCCCTCGATATCTTTGTCGCTGAAGTACAGAGTTCCCTCCGTTGCATAGTCCCGGGTACGTTTTTATCGGGTAATGGATATTTTGGTACGCTTCAGTACCGGTACTTGAGGCGCATCGGCACCTCCAATTATCATGTTGATTGTATGCTTTGGCTCTTTTTGATCTGCCGACCTGTCCCTATTTTCATAGTGACTCTTTGCTCGGTCGCTCAGAAATTCCCGAAGATGCCCGTTCTCGAGCAACCGGGCTACCTCTTCTCTCAACTGTCGGCAATCTTCCGTTCTGTGTCTGTGAGTGCCATGATACTTGCATACAAGGTTGGGGTCTCTTTTGGCAGGGTCTGTTTGCAATGGCCTTGGCCATCTGGTGTCCTTGATGCGACCAATTGCTGAAACGAGGGTTGCCGAGTCGACATTAAAATTATATTCAGACAATCGGGGTGCTTCTTGGCGATCACTGGTTTTCTCGAAATTGCCTTTTGGCAACGGCCTCCTGTTCCTTTGATTGGTGTCGTACCTGTTTTCTTGTCTCGGGATATTATGTCCCCTCGGTACAATCCTCCGATCTTCTGGGTATGGCCGGTGCCTGTCTCGGTACGACCTTGGTTCTCGAAAGTTCTCCCTTCGAGGTCGATCAAAAGCTTTAACCGTATAAGAGGAGCCCGATGCAACCCCGACTTAGTCATCTTCTATTCTGATATTCGATTGATATCGGTTATGGATGTCTGCCCAGGTAACGGCCGGGTACTCAATCAAGCTCTGTTTAAGTTGCCGAGATGCCGCAGAACTGTTGATATTGAGCCCTTGAGTAAAGGCTTGCACGGCCCAGTCGTCTGTGATGGGTGGTAGGTCCATCCGCTCCATTTGGAATCGAGATACGAACTCTCTTAATGTTTCGCTGTCTCGTTGTCTGACTTTGAATAAGTCCGATTTCCTCGTCTCGACCTTGATAGCACCTGCATGGGCCTTGACGAAGGTATCAGCGAGCATGGCGAAGGAGTCGATGGAATTTGGTGGTAAATTGTGTTACCACGTCATTGCCCCTTTAGAAAGGGTTTCTCCAAATTTCTTCAGGAGGACGGACTCGATTTCGTCGTCCTCGAGGTCGTTCCCCTTTATAGCACATGTGTAAGCTGTTACGTGCTCATTTGGATCCGAAGTTCTGTTATATTTAGGAATTTCGGGCATGCGAAACTTCTTTGGAATCGGCTTCGGAGCGGCACTGGACGGGAAAGGTTTTTGCACGAACTTTCTTGCGTCCAAACCTTTCAACACAGGAGGTGCTCCCGGTATTTGGTCTATCCTCGAATTATATGTCTCGACTTTCTTGTCGTTAGCTTCGATCCTTTTTTCTCCTGTCTCGACCCTCTTAGTCAACTCCTCGAGCATCTTGAATATCCCGGAGTTGATTCCTGAGGTGTTTTCTTCTGGTTGGGGTGTGACCCGCTCGTTTTGTTCGGCTACCAGTTGAGGAGGAACGGCTTCGGCTCCGCCCGGGTTCTGAATACGGCTTTATAACTGGGTTATCGCCGCTTGCTGGGCTAGTAGCATATCAAATATTACTTTGAGGCTAACATCATCTTCCCCACTTTGCTACATACCCAAGTGGTTCTCCCCCCGAACACTGTGCGATGGGCTGGGGGCTTGATCGGTATCGACTGCTATTTGGGAGTTGGCGTCGAATGGGACCTCGTTTCTGGGCATAGCGTTGTTTTCACTTTGGTGGTTGAATTCGTTGTTGACGGGAAGTGAGTGAGACATGATTAGGCTATAACCTGTAAAACAGAAGATTCTGCAAAGAGCAAGCGTAAAGTAGTGTGTGAAAAAGGAATTGTATCAAAAATTCGCTAATATCCTTAGCCCCACGGTGGGCGCCAAACTGTTTACCTTGAAATTCGGGTAACAATTGAATTTGTTCGTAGTGCTAAGGATCCGTGAATCAATTTGATACTATGTAAAGTATAATGTAAATGATTGAAAGATAATAGATAAAAGAATAATCAAACCACAGAGATTGAGTAGCTGGCGACGAAATATAAACAAAACTTGATGAACAGTGACAATGAACAGTAGTGATGAACAGTAATAATTCTAATCTTTTCTCTCAGTATATCCTCTCCTTTACAGTGAAGGTCGAATGCCCTTCTTATAGGTAGCTAAAAGAGCCCTAAACATGGTAAAAGTCTAATTACAGTGTAAATCCCTTTAATTACGGGATGAAATATCCTAAAATGGTGCCTTAACGTCTATAACGGTTGAGATATTTACTCCCGGCAAGATATCAGGAATCCGCGAAATATCTGGTTCGAAACTGATCCTTTGTTACGAGACGTGCCTTGGCCGGCCGATATCGGTTGCCCGGTTTCGGCTGCTCCAACCTCCGTACCCGATTTGTTGACTTCGGACCGAGGCAGCCCGGCCTCATATTACGCCCGGGCCCGACTTCACTCGATTGTGTCCGACCCAATACAAAAAGATAAATAGAAAAAAGTAATTTTTATAATTTATATGAAACCAACTCAATAATGAACTCCGTTAATATCGAAATATACTAATTTTTGTTGTAAAAGTCTTGACAATAAGGACAAAGAGCAAAATTTTTGATAAAAATTTATTCATTACATTAAATTAATAAATACAAAATATATTATTTTTCATACAACTTATTATTTAAATAGGATTAAGTTAGATGTGTCTGTACTCTACTTTTTAACCGATTTGTTTTGATACAAATACTTGATGCGAGTAAATACTGTACCTATTTTAGCGGACAGAAGTTGCCACTTCGTCATAACAGTATTAGCCTATGGATTTAAAAATTCGAATCTTGCAAAACAAATAGTTTTGACGAAAATTTTAGTATATTTTTCTTTTCTTCTTTTGAAAAAAAGCTAAAAATGGCATATCCACGAAATTTAATGTCAAATCAGGGTAAATTCTTGAAGTCACACAATTTCCCAAAAATCCCGTATAGGGACCTCAGCTAAATATTTACATTTACAGCTCCCAAAATCCAACTCCTAATAGGAAAAAAGGTGCGACAGTCACCTCACCACCCACTGTTTTGTTCTCTTTGGTTTTCCCTCTTTATACTTCTTTTGTTGGGTAGAGTATTTTTCTTGTTATTCAATACCCACGCCGGCTTCTTAATTCCTATTTTTTCTTTAATCAATTATCGAATTTCATAATTTCTCTTTCTTTCTTGAACCCATTAACATGCTGAATTAGAATTGTGGGAAATTCAATGAAAAGCTGTTTCAACTGATCCATTGATCAGGTGAGTTGAATTTTCCCTTATCTTTATATATGTGTGATCATGGGTTTCGTTCAGATTCTCTCTTTTGCTTCTTCTTTTCAATATTATATGGGTATTGGGAATTTTAGTGAATTTTAGATTGATTTTAAGGATTGATTAATTGGGTTCTGTTTTTGGATTGAAATGCCAACAAATTGATGTATTGAGAATTGGTAGGTAAATGGGGATTGATTCAGATTTTCATCTGTTGGTTTTATTTTTCAGTTATTTTTGTTAATGGTGAATTGGTTGAGGTGATGACTGTTGACCCAGTTATGTGGACTTTGGGTCACCCGCGGAAATTCTTTTTATTAATCTGGTTTTCTCTGTAGCTTTTACATTAGTACAAACAGTAGATTTTCATTAAGATTTTAATCTGCTTGCTGTTGTTAGATTAATTATATTCCACTTTAGCATCTAAGGTTCATTATGTGGATTCAATATTTGTTTATAAAATTCTTGCACTGCCATTTATCCTGAAGATTCAGATTGTTTAGATTATTAAGTTTTATGTTTCAGTTGTGTAGTGGTAGAAGATGGCGACTTTAATTGCGAAACAACGACCATTGAGCAGTCAGAACGCCCCAAGAATGAGAAATCCGTCTAAGGTTTTTAGAAAGAGAAATTTTATCCTAACTTGTGATGAAGAAAATCACGGAAAGGACAATGCAGCATCGCTGCTCAACGTTACAGCGTTCCCTAATAAGAAACCAAAACTTTGTTCTGATACTGTCATCCCCCGTAGCAGAAGAACTATGACAGAGCGTGTTGGTGTTGTAATCAGGAAAGGGGTTCCGGAGGATGCACGTTTATTGGGTGGATTGGAAGAGAGAATAAAAACAGCACAAAAGCCAAAGAAGAACATGATCACATCGCATCAGAGGACCAAGACAATAGCTACTGGAAAGGAATCTGATGACTCGCGTAGTAGAATGCATCATCGTTCAGCAAAGAAGGATTCAAGTTTTTTAAGTTGGGATGACTTTATCAGTGATGATGAAGAAGACGAGGAGTGCAAAGAGGAAGAAGATGAAGAGTATTGTCCAGGACCCTTAACAAAATCTCAGATGCCACTTGATGAAGAGTATTGTCCAGGACCCTTAACGAAATCTCAGATGTCACTTGATGAAGAGTATTGTCCAGGACCCTTAACGAAATCCCAGATGCCACTTGATGAAGCTTTGAATAGTTTAAGAAACTCAGAAAAGCTTTGGAGAACTTCCAAGCAGGAAAAAGTTCTTAAAAATGGACCTATGAAAAATAAAAGGAATGATAAAGTGAAAGACGAGCCTCTCGAGTGCAGGGACAGACTTAAACTTTCTACCTCCACAAAAAGCATTCTTCTAAGTGGAAATCCGCAGAGGAAAGGGATGCCTGATAAAGTAAATCTAGAACAATTTCTAGGAACTTCAAGCAAGAAGATGACTCAAAAAGGAGATAATACAATGAACAAGGTGGAATATGGAACTGAAGAAAAATGGGGCGCGTGCAAGAAAAAACCAAGTTTGTCCAAGGTCAGAAAGAAAATGCGGGGGACTCAAGAAATTGAAGGCTCAGCGAATAAAAGGGTGCCTGCTAAATTAAATGGAGAAAAATGTGTAGGAACATCAGGCAAGAAGAAGATTCCTAAAACAATGGACAAGGTGGATGAAAGTGAAGACGAGTGGGATGTGTGCAAGGAAAAGCCAAGTCTGTCCAAGGATGGAAAAAAGACTCAGGAAATTCATGAAAAAGATGCAGAGAATAAAAGGATATCAGTAAGACGTGCTGCTGCCTCATTCAAGAGATACGGTCATGATTATTATGTTGGTGAGTGGGAAGATGATACTGAGGGGTATGAGGTTTTGCCAATAAGCAATGGACATCATATACCAAGTAACACAAGAAGCCAGAGTATTGATGTTTCACATGATCTGAAACCAAAAAATAGTCCAAAAGATATTAAAAAAAATTCAGTAAAGTTGTCTGCTTGTAGTTCATCGCCTTCCTCCTCGTCGTCCTCTGGTTCAACAATTTCAAGAAGTGGAATAGATAGATCTACAAACATGAAGGTCAAGCTCTTTTTACTCATTCATCTTGTAGATTAAATGGAATTTCTTCTCCTTTTCTTTTGAACTCTTTCAGATGATGACACTTCTTTGTTTAATCATATGCAGGTGAATTTTCAGCCTCCAAAGTGTCATCAATGCAGAAGAAGTGATAGAAGAACTGTTGTTCCTTGTATGAAGTGTAAGGAGAAATTATACTGTATCCAGTGCATCAGGGAATGGTAAATGTCCAATGTGTATCTCTTATCTTGGTGATTGTTCAAATGCTTAAAGATTTCCTTTTAGTATTGCATGAAATTTTAACATCACTTTATGCTTCCTGCTAATTATTTTTGATGAACAGGTATCCTGAATTGGAAGAAGAGGAAGTTTCAGAGGTTTGTCCATATTGTCGTGGAAAATGTAATTGCAACCTGTGCTTACACTCAAGTGGCACACTTAAGGTTTGTCTTTTCCTTAAATCAAATAAAATGAGCTTGTCGCTTTATCTTCTAATTACGGCTGAATATTTCTTTCCTTGAAGACATCAAGAAGGGATCTCACCGATCGTGAAAAGATTGAGCATTTGCACTATTTGATTATCGAACTCCTCCCCTTTCTGAAAGAAATTCATCAGGAACAAATCCAGGAGATAAAGATGGAGTCTTCTATTCGTGGTATGTCTCTTAGTTTAAAAAAACAAAACATTTGAGTCCGACGAATTGTACATTGATACAGTTTTTATCACAGGGGTATCTTCATCTTCAGTTGAAATTAAACAGTCACTTTATCAAAATGATGAGCGAGTTTACTGGTAACATACTTTTTTTCCTGCTATTATGAAATGTTATGTTTGCAGTCCTTATTTTTGGAGGTTTTATACTTAATGATTTTATTGGCCTTGGAGCAGCAACAACTGTTCAACTTCAATAATCGATCTTCATCGAAGCTGCCCAAGTTGCTCATATGAGCTCTGTCTAAGTTGCTGCCAAGAGCTGCGGGAAGGCAAATTTCCGGGAAATAGTGATGAAGCAGTTTTCCAGTATTTAGACAGAGGCTATGATTACATGCATGGTGGAGATCCACTGCATGAAAATTTTCATAATATGGAAATTTCACAGGACCAGAAAAAACCGATTACTTGGGTTGCTAATTATGATGGTAATATCATGTGTGCTCCTGTAGAAATGGGTGGATGTGGAAATTGTATTTTAGATCTGAAGCATCTGTTGCCGAAAAACTGGATCTCAACTTTGCAAGCAAAAGCAGAAAGAATTCTGATCCAATGCAATTTTGCCCAGATAATTTCTCAGCCAATTTGCACAACTGATGTCCCTGAACAGTTACACAAAGCGGCTTCTAGGGTTGGTTCAGATGATAACTGCTTGTATTCCCCTACTGCAAAGGACACTATGAAGGATGATGCACTTTTACACTTTCGCAGACACTGGGCCAAGGGTGAACCGGTGATAGTACGAGAAGTTCTTGAGCACACAAGCGGTTTAAGCTGGGAACCAATGGTTATGTGGCGTGCATTATGTGAGAGCACTGATTCAAAGATCCTTACAAGTATGTCAGAAGTAAAGGCTATCGACTGCCTGGCTGGTTGTCAGGTTCTTTCTCATATCTTCTGCATTTTCTACCTCGTGCACAGAATTAGTACTTACCATATTCCGCTTTATCCTTTTCTTTCCTTTCCTTTTGGTAATAAGTATTTTTTCTTCATATTAGAATAGTTGCTTCTTGAATAGCCTCAACTTGTTATTAGAATATAACTATCTGCCATTGTGCTAATGATCAAATTATGTAAAACTTTTGCAGGTTGAGATCAATACTCGAAAGTTTTTTAAAGGCTATACAGAGGGCAGAACATACAAAAATCTCTGGCCTGAAATGCTCAAACTTAAAGACTGGCCGCCATCTGACAAGTTTGAGGATCTCTTGCCTCGCCACTGTGATGAGTTTATCAGTACTTTGCCATTCCAGGAGTACACAGATCCAAGGATAGGTATTCTGAATCTTGCCGTTAAATTACCAACAGGTGTCCTAAAACCTGACTTGGGTCCAAAGACATACATTGCATATGGTATGACGAAAGAACTTGGAAGAGGGGATTCGGTGACAAAGCTTCACTGCGATATGTCAGATGCGGTATGGTTTCAACAGGACGTTTAGTTCCTTCATGTGTCTTTTTCACTTTATTTTCATATCATTACCACCCCTTTGATTTATGTACTCTCTAGATCTACTTATCACCCGGTCTGTCCGTGCTGGCTTGTGGAATAGCACTGCTTAATACTTCAAAATCACAATTTGGAGGATATTCCTTCAGATTACTTCCAAAATCTGGAACCTCGTCGAAAAGGACCTGGGCAATGTGTCTGAAAAGTATCAAGTAGCTGTTTAAAAATGGGAATGAAAACTGACATTTAATTCCAAAATATAGCAACTTATTCAGCCAATCTTAACCTCATGGCTACTCTATAATAAGTTTGATATGAGAATGACCTACAGTACATGCTGATCCATATCCTACAATCCAGTTTTATGTTTAATCTCACATTATTTGGAGCTTTCTCGCTTCTCCCAGTTCTGGATTGTGTTAATGCATTACCTGCTATTAATTCCCTTTGTTACTTTTTCCGTGCTTATTGATGACAAGCTGATGTTTTTGAAATTCGAATTGCTCAGATAAATATTTTGACACACACAGCAGAGATGGCTGTAAGCGATGAGCAGCAGTCTGCAATTGAGAGTTTGAAACAGAAGCATAGAGCTCAAGATGAAAGAGAGCGCCTCGAGCGCGATGGCAGTGAATATCCTATGAAGATATCTAGTGGGATCAGAAGGGAGGAGAAAACACCTGAGACGACTGGAGGTGCCTTGTGGGACATCTTCAGAAGGGAAGACGTACCCAAGTTGAAGGAGTATCTTTTAAAGCACGCAAAGGAATTTAGGCACACTTACTGTTGTGCTGTTGATCAGGTTTTTCACCCGATCCACGATCAAACCTTCTACTTAACTTTGGCGCACAAGAAAAAACTAAAGGAAGAATTTGGTAAGTAATTTACATTGCTCTTTATCTTTGCTCAAGTATCAGAGAAACACATGTTTGTAAATAAACCTACAATGTCAATTTTTAATATTTTAGGGATTGAGCCTTGGACCTTTGAGCAAAGACTTGGAGAGGCAGTTTTCATTCCTGCAGGATGCCCTCACCAAGTGCGTAATCTCAAGGTAAAAATTCATGTTTCCCTAGTTTTTGTTTTCCATGAAAATCCAGAAGTTCCTCAAGTAACCATATCGTTTTCAACTTTCCAGTCGTGTACCAAAGTTGCTGCCGATTTTGTTTCTCCTGAAAATATTCAAGAATGCCTCCGCCTCACAGCGGAGTTTAGGAAATTGCCAAGAGGCCACAAGGTCAGAGAAGACAAACTAGAGGTACCATATCAAAATGCTTTATCTTAATCTGGCGGCGTTAAGCCTCCATTGTCTACTAACTTATTTCATCCTTTGATGGAACAGATAAAGAAAATGATTATTCATGCAATCAACCAAGTTGTCACAGATTTGGAGCAGCTTACGTACATAGTTTAGAGAATTAGCAGTATAAACTTTTGCTTAACAATTTTCTTTAGCAGCAGTAGCAATCTGTCAATAGTTGGTATTGCTGCTTCTAATGGCCTCGGGTGTTCTTTTAGCTGTTAGGCCATGGACAATTATGAGACACGTCTCTTGCAGCTTAGGTCCTCTTCACCATTGTTGCATTTAGAAGATAAATGTTAAAGGGACATTCTTTTTTCTATCATACTCCTGCAATAAAGGCAGCTTAGTGCATAGCGGGAGCTTAGTTCACCAGGCTGCCCTTTACTCGTGCGATAAAGGCAGCTTCTCCAGAATAGCGAAGAGCAGCGTAGTATAACCAATTTTTAAACCTGTATATAACTGTTTTATGGAATATAATATGAAATTTCATGCAAATACTCTCTAGTAGTGCTCAAGTTATCTCTTTTAGGAATTGTTAAACTACGACATGTTTAGATATATCAAACAATAGGGCGTGAAACCAAACAAGTATATCAACAGTACTAAGTTTGCTAAGAGGATTTGCTATTTAACTGGTAGAATTTTTTAAGGGAAAAGGACACTAAGTACAAAATAATTCCTGGATAGAACAAATGTACTAAAAGAGAAGAATAAACCATTTCAACAAATATTCTCAACGTTCTGAATCCACATCACGTGTTCTAAATTATGAAAATCGACCATTGAATTGCTATGAGTCAATTTAGATATATTAGGCTTTGTAGCTATAACTCAATTATAGTTATTTTATCCATAGTAAGTGCCTACTATAAACTAAGTCTGAACTCTGAAGCATCATGTGAATTGTGGTTCTAAAATTGGTCAAAATTTAAAATCAGAAGTGGTAAGGTTTCCGATATCACTTTCAATTTTTCTTCTAATAATAATAATATATTTTTTATATCAAGTGGAGCCCAAACAAGTCATAGCAATAAGGATAAAATGTGGATGTTAAAATAAAATAGTTTTCAAGTTAAGAATTGTCTCATTTTTTTTGGAATATACTAAAAAAAGAAAGAATGTCGCAAAAAAAAGAAAGAGAACATCAAGTATTTATTAGGCATGATGCTTAAGATTTTTTTTAAAAAAATTATGGTCTAAAACACGTCCTAATATGCATTTGTATAGCTAAAACTCATTAAAAGCAAACTGATATAGCTTAGAGACGGAAGTCCAATTCAGGAAAAGTTGGACCATGATACCAGGCCAAATATCATGAAAATAGCACGGGTTAATCAGTTTTCGGACTGGTAATTGAAAAATAGTAAGTATTTACAAATTCATTAAAAAATAGCCAGTACTATTTTGCTACAATACGGAAAGTTCCAGCATAATATACTGGAGATTGGAACAACTGTGTATGAACTTCCAATATATTATATTGAACACAAGTATATTATGTTGGAACACAAGTATATTATGCTTGAACTCTAAATGTAAAAAAATTCGAACTCCAGTATATTATTCTGGAATATTTTCTGGATTTTGAACAGTGTTTTCGTTCAAATTTATTTTTACATGAAAAGTGACTAAATTTCGATTACTTTTAAAACTATGACTATTTTTCAATTACTATTTATAAATTTGACTATTTTTTAATTTCACCCCAAATGTCAAACAACCACAGGGCCTATCTGTTCAAGGAAAAGACAGAGTTATCTTTTGGACCAACATCAAACACCATTGATGGACCTACATTAATCTGCTTCTTTTGAAAATTATTTTTTCTAAAATTACTTTTGAAGAGAGCAGATTGTATTTGATTAATTAATCTAAAAAATAGATTGTATTTGATTAATTAATTTAAAAGAATACTTTTGAGTATCAATTATTTGATCACGCTTTTAAATAGCACTTTTAAATGTATTTTTCTCAAAAATACTTTTTCAAAAACATATTTTGGGAAAAAGTACCTTTTTTTGCTTCTAGAATAATACTTTTAGCAACAAAAAAATGTATTTGGCCAAACAGGCGATTAGTTCAATTAAACATGACAAGTCCTAGTGCCCGTTTGGCCATGAAATTGTTTTCGCTTATTTTCGAAAAAATTTACTTATTTTCGAAATCAGTGTTTAGTCACAAAATTTTCAATTTTCACTTGAAGATAAATTTTGGAATTTTTTAAAATTTAAAAAACTCCTAAAAACTGTTTCTTAAAATTTTCACTCAGATAACTCACAAATATTCAAAAATAACCCAAAATTATATTCATGTCCAAACACAACTTTAATTTTTAAATACTATGCTCACTTAAAAAAAATTATTTTTTTAAAAATTTTACAATTCTTATGTCCAAACGCCCACTTAATATGTAAAGTAGTATGTAAAATTATGTTACTCTGGCAAGACACCATCATCGTCATCATCTTCCCCATCAACAAGACTACTAGTGTGGCGTACATCAGAAGAAATAGAGAGATGAAGTATTTCTTTTCATTTGTTTAATTGATGGCTAAAGCCAACAATATAAATATTAATTAAAGGTACTAGATATTTGGTGAACTAATCGAGATATCTCAAGGGAACTCTAACACTTTTCTTATTAAAAAAGAATGAAAAAAAATAAAGAGTATCAATCATCAAGCGTTATCAAATTGTTCAACATTTTTTCAATGACCAAAAATTCTCAAAGGCGAGCTGCTTGCCCTTCTATTCTTCTCAACTTAAAAAGTAAGCTATATTGGCGCAAGAGTCGAACTCAATTGCATTCCTACCACTGAACCAATAGCTTGAAAGCCAAAATATTTTATTTAAAAAACACGTAACTTTGAACAAGCTAAAATATTAAGTTGATTAAAGCTTTTATCTAATTGAAAAAATGATAAATTTAAATTGAATGATACTACTTAGGACAAATTCTAATTTAAACAAGAATAAAGAAGTATGATTTGAAAAGATTTAAGCATAACTTCCAACCTAGAAGATAAAAAAATTTAAAAGATGGTTCATCTTCTTCTAAAATGAAATATTTTGTGTATATTTAATAATTAGTCACTGCTATCAAATATCTTCACAACTATCAACCCTTGCCATTATACCACCAACCACTATTAATATCATCAACCATCTTGATAATCAACAATCATTACGATGATATCATCGATCACAATCACCATCACCAACCACCTCCGCCATCAATTGATGCTACCACTAGCCCTAAGCAACAACAAAATCTCCATTGTACAAACTCCATGGCCGCCATTAATCACCCTCTCACCTAGTCACTATGATCGACGACATATAATAATAGCCTCCAATGTATTATCACTAATTCCTGTCACACCTCTTTTCGTACATCCCTCGGGGAGGAATATATATAAAGAGTTTTTCTAATTAAAGTGACATTATTCGAAATGGGATTATTTAATTTATTTTCAGAGTCGCCACTTGGAATATTTTAATTGGTGTTCCAAGTCACCGATTTATTTTTATCCCAAATCGAAGAAGATTTCGACTTTCTTTTTGAAGTCTGCGAACCAGAAATTCTAAGTAAGGAATTATGTTAACCCGAGGGAAGGTGTTATGCACCCTCGGATTCCGTGGTTCTAGCACGGTCGCTTTATTGTTATAATTGGCTTATTATCTAATTTTAATACCTGTTATTAACCTATGGTGCATTTTGCCTCATTTTTACTTTCCGCTTTTAAAGTTATCAGGAATTGCAATGTCAATCAAAATATGCCACAAATCACGTCACATAAATGCACCCGTAATTTGTAACACCTTTTAATTAAACATCGGGATTTTGGATTTGGGTCACATAAATGCACACCTGAGTTTTAGAGGATTCATTTATCAGACTAACGCGCCTAAAGCAAATCACACATTTTTAGTTTGTCGAGGGCCATGGAATTTGCTAAATAGCGCGCCTCAATTTTTCTAAATGTTAATTATCGAAGGCCATATATTAATAAATTAGTTTGGTATGGCGCACCTCGAATTGTTTTAAAAAAAGTTTTTATTTTTTATTTTTATTACTCAAACATTATCAAAATCGGGTCACCTAAAAGGCACCCCCGAAGTTCGTATTGTCACTATATCAGAGGAACCGTACCCATAGTGGCAACGTAATCAATTGCGTTCAAGATCTAATTACTAAAGTTTAAAGAATCAAGGTTTATTTACGAAGATAGTACGTTTTAATTGATTAAGAGGGCCATGGGTGATCGTCATTAACTATACGGCACACCTCTATTTGTATCACTATGCCTTATGAAGCAATTCTATTAGCGATTAATTAATTTTCAACCCATAATGGGTTAAGCTCGATGCCCAATATCTAGCATATTCTGATTTTTGCGAATCTAGCCATAGACTATGCAAAGTAATCAATTATGTTCGAAAATGATTTCTGGAATCAACCCAACCGGCTATAAAGTACATAATCCAATAAGTCATCAATAATTACAAATGCAGCCCATAAATTGCAGGAGTAACCGATTTCAAGTTTACACTAAGAAAGTCATTTTGCACAGATTTAGCGTAAGTGTAGATGTAGTCATTAATTTGCATAACAAACTAATAGTATCTGAATTTTAAATTTATAATATCACTTTTATTGCGGCCATAAACTCTTCGACTTGGCCTAGCAGTCCATTTAACTGTCAACTCACCAATACATCTATAACATGAATATCTACAATCTGGATCTCTTTCCAGTCAAATGAAATCGAACACTACCATAATTTTACATTAATAGTACTGTTCTATGACCTGTAATATGACCAACCTAACTAGAAAATATGATCATGACTTGTAATGAAATGTTACTGCCAGAAGAGTAAATATAAAAGCAAGACCCATCTACACAGTTTACAAGCCCAGCCAAGATTTTACATTAATGATACTATTTGGGTACAACCAACTTAATAAAGCAGAGAAAAAGAAACGACTTACAACCAGGTTTATATTAAACATACTTTGAGGAGATTTCAGAGACAGGAACCAGCAATAGCCACTTCGTCACAGATACTGTCTAAATACTTATTTAATTCTAGAAAAAGAAATGAAGCAACAGATGTGTAATTCTACATAAATTTAACACCAACAATAACGATCAACAATCGCAGATGAATAATCAACGTTACTAAGGCAACTTAAACATGTAAACATGACTAATTGGTAACACACGAGGCTGATTATCAGTCAACCAAATCGAGTTTGAGCAGTTAAGTAATAGACCACAAAATAGAAATCGATCGAAACAAGAACGAACATTAATTAAAAACAAGTAATTGAACAAAATCAATAAGGAATTTACACCCTCATGGTTTCCGATTCACATTGTAACAGTTTCGGACGTACCTATATAATCGTCGATAAGATCCTAACGGATATCAACCACTCTCGCTAACAACAGCAGCACTGAAATAACAGACTCCCAGCAGTCAGCTCTCCACTTTCTAATATGCCAATTTTCAGAGAGTTTTAGAGTGTTCTACTTTTCTTCCAATTTTTTAGACTTTCTCTTGTTCTTCCTTTTCCTCTTCTTTCAGTTCTTTTTTAGCCTTCTGTAAACTAACTCTCTCAAATGACCTCCCTTTTTTTTTCTCCCCTTTTTCAGACTTCTCCCTTTGCCTTATATAGAAGACTAAACAGAACAGACCCCTTTTTTCATTTTTTATTTTCTGTTAAATTTTAAAAAAAATCAAATCACCCTTTGATCCTCCACTCCCCCCACGATAGCTCTGACAGATTTCAAGAGCCAAATCCCAACAGAAATCTGTTGGGATTTTTTAAAATTACCCCTTCCCCTTTAAGTATCTTTTATTTACAATTACCCCCTTCTAGTTGTCCATAACCCCTTTAAATAATAGCCAATTAATAAATTAGCCTTTTCCCTAATTTACGGACTAGCCCATCAAAACGAAAAATGGCCATTTTTGTAAGAATCCGAAAATTGAAACTAATTAAAAGAAAGGGGTAGAAGATGAACCCTAGAAAATACCCTAAAAATTGAAATGAAATGGAAAAGATTAATTACCTTGAACTATCTTCTTAACCTTGATGATTTTGTGACAAAAATAAAGTTTAAACCGTGTGTTCTTGTCAAGAACACACGGTTAAAACTTATTTTTGTTCAAAAACTTGATTTTAATCCTCAAAGTTCCGATTTTTACATAAGTTCCTCGGGTTTTTGGGTTTTTTGGTGGATAAAGGGGTCGATTAAAGTGGAGGAGGTGATAGGGTGAGTTAGGAGGTGATTGGGAACGGGTTTTGGCCGGAATGGTGGCCGGAAAATGGCCGGCGGAGGGAGATGGGTGGTGTTTCGGCTGTGGGGGGTGTTTGGGAGGAGGGAGGCGGAAACAAAAAAAAAAGGGGTTAGGGATTGTTTAGGATGTTTATATTAAGGGTAGGTTAGTTTTGGGCCGTTGATCATGTTGAGATCAACGGCTCAGATTAAAAGGGATAGGAATGGGGTATGGGCCGATCCGTGATTAAGAACAATTGGGCCAGGTTTGATTTTAAACACTGGCCCAGTCCGATTCACCATCATTTTTGTTTATTATATATATTTTGAATTCTTGTTGCTATTTTGACCTCTCTTAAAATTAAAAGACCTAGCAATTTAAAATCCTAATTTACTTAAATGCAAGAAATTGATCTAATTACCTATTTATAAAATTAAAAATAAACCTTGAATCTAAGAATTGAAGATTAAAATTAAAGGAAATTGTAAAATGAATCCTTTTTTTTATGATTTTTTTTAATTTTGTAAAACAATTAATTACTAATTCCATCTTTAAAATGTAGAACAAAATCCTAAATGCCATGCATAATGTTTTTGAGTATTTTTCGTTAATTAGTTAGTTAACAACTGAGTAATTAACACCTAATAAAATCCTAAAAATGACTAACACTCAATTAAAAATTATTTAATAATTTTTATAAAAGTATTTCAAGTATGTTAAAAATCACGTGCTCACAACTCCAACACTAATTATTACCACAAGTCTCTTTTTATTGCATAATTACCCATGTTGGCCCACAATACAACTACCATATCAATGTCCATACATCCACGACGACCATCATTCACCTCTTCACATCCATTATTGTTAGCCACCATTCTCATCGGATATATTTGCTAGTTTTTAGAGTGTAATTTAACAAATAAATAATTTATAAATGTAGACTAAAACTTTTTTAATATTTTATAATGGATGTTACATATAAAACGGTGGGTTCAAGTATATTGATCATCTATCACTAGTCACTATCACCAACAACCTCTATTACTAGCCTCTAGCGTACCACAGCACTATCAATAACCTTCAACACTAATCACAACCACGAATCACTTTTCATTCCACAACTTCTAGTACATAATTTCCATCTTTGACCACTATTGTCAACCCCTGTATAAGATTAAGATTATCATCAGCCACCATCTTATAATTATTATCGTCAACCACCATCATCGACATTATTGCTATCAACCTTTTAAAGTGTGGTTCAACAAATAAATAATTTATTAATATAATATATATTTTGTACTCGTTTTATCTTCTTGTGCCGAATATCTATCAGAAGCAGCCTTTTTATTTTTCCGGAGTAGGAGCAAGGTCTGCGTACACACTATCTTACCCAGACCCCACTCGTAAAATTTCACTGGGTTGTCGTTGTTGTAATATATTTTTGCAATGAATATTGCATATAGTTAATGTGTTCAGGTGCTTTGATCCTTGTACTCTGAAGTCTCCATTCTTTTTTAAACATAAGAGTAACTTATTAAACTTAGACTATTACACAAAATACTTGTTACCTCCCTCATTATTGGGCAAACCAAAATTTTATATTAGGGGACTCAAAAGAACTACTACAATATCACACCTAAGATTTGAACCAAGGGTTTAGAGTAAATTTTGAAACCCTTTTGTCTTATTTGCTTAGAGTAATTTCTTATGAAGGGGATTCAGTTGACCATTCTTGAGTAAATCTAACTATGGCCCTCCTACCAGAAAAGGTGGAGCATTTGGTACTAGTTCAGACGAACCCATAATTTTTGCTTAGATCTTATATTTATATTAGAAAATTATGAAAGATAAGTAAATTTTTAACTGTGAAACGAATTACTAAGACGATCTATGAGTTTGATGTAAAGTTCAAAACAGATGCGGATGCAATGTATCGGCATCAGGTTCAACTAAACCAAAATTTTTGGTGCGGAACGTAAATTTATGTGTAAATAATTAATATTGCAATATATAGCTATATGAACCCATAACTTTAAAAATAAAATAGATTCAATGCTAAAAAACTTAAAGGTTGAACCCATAAGACTTAAATATTAGATACAACTCTGGTTTAGAACCCATACACTTTAAATTTTGATTTCACCTATGATATCGGATAACTTTACCTATCAACTTCAGAGGTAAGAAAAGGAAACATATATACAAGCATCTAAAATACTTCTAAATAACTTCTAATCCAAATCCAAACCCAAACCCAAACAACACAAATATTAAAAATAAATTTTGCAAGAACTAAACCAATTATAGCACAAGTGTTTTTGAAAACCAAACTTACAGCCAAATTCTTTAACAAACAATTTCGAAACCAAATGCAAACATTAGAAAAGCAAGTCAAATAAGAAAAGATACAGATGGTACTAACACAAAACAACTTACCATACAAGAATAAGCATGCCAATTCCTTCAAACACAAGTTTCATTGATCTTTTCATCCTTTTTGTGATCAACTTCTTCACAAAAATAAATTCATGTCTCATACATAATTACATGTATAGAGAATAGTTTATGTGGAATTTTAGTGTGTTGTTGTTGTTGAGTAATTTACTCTTAATTTTAGATTCATATTCTTCCGGTATCACTTAAACACCTCTTCCGGTTCTCTCTTCTCCATAGTGAGCAGAGCCACAATGGCAAACCAAAAGGCATTCACCCTTTTTATAGGGGAAAAAGGGTAGATGTATAAGGGTTGGCAAACACTGTAAATGACTGGCTTGCCCTTTTCCTTAAGGAACAAGAAAGGTTGATCACCGGATGTTTCGGCTTTTAATGCTGGATTTGGTAACCAACTATTACAACTCCCACAGAATATTTCTCACTTGCTGGGTACTAGTACTTGAATTTTTTATATTAAAAATTAAAAATATTAGGGAAGTGTCAAACAGTTAACTATTTTGTACTCTTGTTGTTTAATTACTACGTAATTAATTCCGAGAAAACGGAGAAAATATTTTATGGAAATTTTTTCCTTCCAAATTAAATCTTGCATTTCTTTTAGATTTAGAGCTCATTTGGATTGGCTTAAAAAATATAATTTTTCAGCATAAATAGCTTTTATGCCAAAAAGCAATAAGTTGGAGTTACCCAACTTTTTGTTTTTGGCTTATTTTAAGTATTGTTTAACTTTTTCAAATATTGAAAAAAGCTAAAAAGAACTTAAAAGTTGACTTGACAAGCTTTAAAGTCAATCCAAACACCCTTGTATGGGGTCAAACTCGGACCGCCTACATGCGGATAAATCGGGCTCTAGTTTATACGGTTGGTATCAATCATAATTACTGTTCGGTAAACCAAGATCAAGATATCAAAGATCAAAGAGCGAGAAACCGAAAAACATCGAAGCAGGAATATCGAGGTATCAAAGATCGAAGGTCGAGATCGAACAACATCGAATCGGGACTCGAAGCCATGGTACCCGAGATGAACCTATTGAGCTCGATTCCGGGAAATGCCCTAGGGTAAGTTATCAAATTTGAATATTGAAAGGACCCGAAATCCTGTGATAAGTAAGCATCTCGGCGGGAATCACGACATCAATCAATAAGACCGTTAAATCAGCACATCAAGAGATATTTTACCTTGTAAACAGATTCTTGCCTTATATAAAGGATTATCCCCACGCTATATAAAGGGGCAATGTAATTGTTCTAGGACATCACACAAAACAATCGTCAATACAGAGAAAAGAAGTCTGCTTTCACTATTTTATACATTATTAATCTGATTTCGTTAATATTTACTGTTCATCTTGGAAGAATTAGTCAAGGCCAGGATTATCAAAGGCTTGTGGTTTGCGCTCCTTCTCCATTTATTTACTGATTTTAATTTTTATTATATTATTCGTTATTTGTGTCAAACTAAATCACGTATCCTTAAAACCACGTATAAATTCAATTGTTATCCAAAGCCAAGGGTAAACAGTTTGGCGCCCACCGTAGGGCTAAGGATAATAGTGAGTGTTTGATACAATTTTTTGTCACACAAATTGTTTTACACTTGCTCTGTGAAGTATCTTTGATTCCAGGTTACAGTATAGCTATGTCGCATTCACAATCTGTGCCTTTGTACGTCGATAATGAATTTGATCATCAAGGCGAAAACAATAACACAACACCCGGTGATGAGGTTCCGATCAACGCTAATTCACAAGTGGCAGTCGATGTAAATCAAACTACTGGTCCGTCAAATAGCGTTCGTAGGGAACATCGATCAACAACACAGGGTCCCCAAAACGACGAAAGGGACGGGATCAGCCTCAGAATGATCTTTGACATGTTGCAAGCCCAGCAGGCAGCCATTGCTCAATTACAAAATCAAAGCCAAATATCGAACAAAGTTTAGCTCAGCCCTTCTCGGGGAACTATTCCTAAGAATGAACTAGTCACAGAAGAGTCGAATGAAGGTGAATCGAGGGAAAACTCCGGGATTATGAGGATGCTCGAGGAATTAACCAGACGAGTCGAGTCTGGAGAGAAAAAAATCGAGGCTAATGACAAAAAAGTAGAAACGTACAATTCCATGGTGGATCAAATCCCAGGAGCACCCCCGATATTGAAGGGCTTGGATTCCAAAAAATTTATACAGAAACCTTTCCCATCGAGCGCCGCTCCAAAACCAATACCCAAGAAATTCTGCATGCCGAAAATCCCCAAGTACAATGGAACAACCAATCCAAACGAGCATGTGACCGCGTACACATGCGCTATAAAAGGGAACAACTTAGAAGACAACGAAATCGAATCCGTTTTTTTAAAAAAAAGTTTGGGGAAACCTTGTCGAAGGGGGACATGACATGGTATCATAACTTACCCCCTAATTCCATTGACTCTTTCGCTATGCTTGCAGATTCCTTTGTAAAATCACATGCAGGCGCTATCAAAGTAGAAACGCGAAAGTCGGACCTATTCAAAGTCAGACAAAAAGATAACGAGATGCTCAGAGAATTCGTATCTCGTTGTCAGATGGAGCGGATGGAACTGCCACCGGTAACTGATGATTGGGCTGTTTAGGCCTTCACCCAGGGGCTCAACGCTCGAAGCTCGACAGCTTCACAGCAACTCAAGCAAAACTTGATAGAATATCCTGCCGTCACATGGGCCAATAAACATAACCGATACCAATCGAAAATCAGAGTTGAAAACGATCAACTTGGAGCCCCTTCGGGATCCATTTATCCCGTCAGAACTTATGATGGAGTTCGAAGGGAGATTTATCGTGAACTGAGACTGATTAGAGATCGGCATCGGCCATGTCATGGGGATAGAAAAACCGCTATAGCAAGGCAAAACTCCCTAAGACACGAAAAGAGAAACGATCAAGGGTGGAATAATCAAGGGCCCATAATTAAAGGCAACTTCGAGAGAACCACCGGTCATCAAGAAGCACCACGGTTATCGGAATACAATTTCAATGTTGATGCGGCTACTCTTGTATCAGCTATCGATCGCATCAAGGACACTAAGTGGCCTCAACCGTTACAATCAGATCCAGCCCAAAGGGATCCTAATTTGATATGCAAATATCACGGTACTCACGGGCACAGAACAGAAGATTGCCGACAATTAAGAGAAGAGGTGGCAAGGTTGCTCGAAAACGGACATCTCCGAGAATTTTTAAGCGACCGAACGAAGAATCATTTCGGAAACAGAAATAGACAAGCAAACCAAGAAGAGCCACAACACACGATTAACATGATTATCGGCGGAATAGATGCCCCTCAAGGTCCGATGTTGAAACGCACCAAGATATCCATCACCAGGGAAAACCGCACTCGAGATTATGCGATGGAGGGAATCTTACATTTTAGCGAGGAAGATGCAGAAGGGATTATGCAACCTCATAATGACGTGCTAGTGATATCTGTGCTTATACACAGAATTAAAGTAAAGCGTGTATTGGTCGACCCAGGCAGTTCGGCCAATATAATCCAGTCATGGGTCGTAGAACAACTCGGTCTGACGGATCAAATTGTCCCTACAGTCCGAGTACTCAATGGGTTCAACATGGCATGTGAAACAACTAAGGGCGAAATAACTTGCCAATAAACACTGCTGGAACCATTCGAGAAATGAAGTTTTGCGTAATCGGTAGAGACATGAGGTACAACGCTCTATTCGGGAGACCATGGATCCACGACATGAGAGCCGTGCCTTCGACGCTGCACCAAGTACTGAAATTCCCATCACCCGATGGAATTATAACGATTTACGGGGAGCAACCGGCTGCAAAAGAGGTGTTCGCGGTGGAAGAAATGACACCAGTACCAGCAGTTCCTTTACAAAGGATCAAGAACAAGATGAAATAGCAATCACAGACATCATCCTCGACAAACGTAGATAAACAAGCATATCTCGAGGATGACGATTACGGAATCCCCAGATCCTTCATCAATCTCGATGAGTCCGATGCTACCAAATAGACGATCGAGGAACTCGAGCAAGTCTCACTCTGAGAAGACTTGCCAGAACGAAAGGTATATCTAGGTTCGGGCCTAAGCTCCGATCTCAGGACAAAATTTATCCAATTTCTTATAACTAACGAAGATTGCTTCGCTTGGTCCCACCTTGATATAACATGTATAACACCAGAGATAACAACTCAAAAGCTAAGCCTAGATCAGAAGTTCCGACCGGTCAAACAAAAAAGGAGGCCTCAGTCCGAGATCAAACACGCATTCATCAAGGATGAGGTCACTAAACTTTTAAAGATAGGGTCTATTCGGGAGGTTAAATACCCGGAATGGTTCGCAAATGTAGTAGTAGTCCCTAAGAAAGGGAATAAACTAAGAATGTATGTAGATTATAAGGATCTGAATAAGGCTTGCCCAAACGATTCTTTCCCTTTACCCAACATCGATCGCATGATCGATGCTACCGCTGGCCATGAGACCCTTAGCTTTCTCGATGCTTATCTGGCTATAACCAGATACGAATGGACCCGGCTGACCAAGAAAAAACATCTTTCATCACTAAGTATGGCACATACTGTTACAACGTGATGCCATTCGGGTTAAAAAATGCAGGAGCCACTTACCAACGCCTAGTAAACCGAATGTTTGAAAAACAACTAGGAAAAACGAAGGAAGTATTGATGATATGTTAGTTAAGTCCCTGCGAGCAGAGGACCATTTGAACCATTTGCAGGAAACATTCGACGTGCTGAAGCAATACAACATGAAGTTGAACTCGGAGAAATGCGCATTTGGTGTGGGCTCGGGCAAGTTCCTCGATTTCATAGTCTCGAATCGAGGAATAGAAATCAACCCCGAAAAGATCAAGACTATCGAGGACATCACAGCCGTAGATAATGTAAAGGTTGTACAAAAGCTGACAGGCCGTATAGTCGCTTTGGGACGATTTATTTCAAGATCATCCGATAAAAGCCATCGATTTTTCAATCTATTGAAAAAGAAGAACAACTTCTCATGGACACCGGAATGCCAACATGCTTTAGAAGAGCTTAAAAGATATCGGTCTAGCCCGCCCTTGCTACATACACCGAAAGCACGCGTTGCACTCTTTTTCCCTTCGACCGGTTTTGTCCTAAATTGGGTTTTACAGCAAAGTTTTTAACAAGGCAACCAGTAAATCGTGCTAACTTAGATTTGAAGACCGATCATAGATCGATGACAACAATATTTGGTACTAATCATCGATCGACCTCAAATATCGGAAGGGCTTGGCTACTTTAATTCGAGGAAACATCCCTAGAGTCAAAGATCATTAGGAATCGATGTAAGGGTCAAACGGTCAAAGGAACCGTACCCGAATAGATTGATCTATCCCCGAAATAAACTGTACAAGTGCATGAACAAGAATAAAGATCTCTTGTACCAATATCTTGCCTCCGAGCCCAAGGGCCGTTTTGATTTTCTTTGTTCAATTAAATACTGCCTCACTCGGGGACTCATCCGAAAATCAAATTTATACGAAGGGGAGTAAGACCTACTAAGGCCAACCCCGACTCTGAAAAGGCTAAGGCCATACCGAGTTAATGAAACTCGAAGGGGAATAAGACCTACTAAGGCGAACCCCGACTCTGAAAAGGCTAAGGCCATACCGAGTTAATGAAACTCGAAAGGGAATAGGACCTAATAAGGCGAACCCCGACTCTTAAAAGGCTAAGGCCATACCGAGTTAATGAAACTCGAAGGGGAATAAGACCTACTAAGGCCAACCCCGATTCTTAAAAGGCTAAGGCCATACCGAGTTATTCGAATGAAAGTTAAATCGATTAAGGCAGATCCTAGAACTGGCCAAGTCCAAATTGAGTTAAAGGGACAGAAAGTTTACCGAGGCAAACCCTCAGTTCTAAAGGAAAGAATTAAATCAAGTCAGCAATAAAGGAAGGAAAGGGAAAATGGCTTTTATATATATACAAAGTATGATTACAAAAATGGGGACATCATTACATAATCTCAAAAAAGATAAAAGAAGGTGCTTCATTTCGAGTTCTCGGAGTCATCATCCACCGGAAAAGCTTGATTTCTGGCTTCGGCCTCGATCCTTTTGGCATCTTCGATCTCGGCCGATAGATCGAAGCCCCCGAGCATGTATCTTCTCGAGGACGGACAAGTGAGTTTGCCACTTCATGTGATCAACCAAATTTCTTGATTGATCTTGAGCAGCCTCGGCGTCGGCCTTGTACTGGGCCACCAGCTCATCGGCCTCAACTTTGGTTGCAGCAACCTCCGATTTCGCCATGTGCAGTTCGTTTGCCAAAGCATATCGATCCGAGGTGGCCACGCTGACTTGGGATTGGAGTACATCGGTGCTCTTAGTCAGAGCCTCGATTCTCCCTTTTGCTTCCGTCAGTTGAGTTTCTGCTGAAACTAACTAAGCATGGAAGGCCTCTTTTTCCGAAGCTAGCTGATCCATCTTACTTTCCACTCATTGGCTTCAGCTCTAGCCTCGCTTGCCTAGGATCGGAGTCGGGTGATTTGATCAAGCTGTTGCCCCATCTGCTCGACTAAGCCAAAATTGTTTCTCCAGACAAAATCCTGTTCGGCCTGAAGGCTCATCATCTCCCCTTCGAGCCGCTTGCAACGTCCCGATTCTTCCTCGTGATGAAGAAAAGCCTCATGATGAAGCACCGAGGCCTGCAAACACGAAAGGAAATATGGCAGTTAGTCGAAGTTTTAAAGTGCAAAACAGTGAACACCAGATAAGGCTTATCAGAAACTTACCCTATTCAATGCTTGCTGAGCTTCATTGAACAAGCAGGATACATCCACCTCGTTCATCTTAGCCTGATCTTCTTCGGTCACCAAACACCGAAGATTGCTAGCCACCCCTACAGGAGCGGAAAGGACCTTAACATCTTCAGGAATGGCGAAGGATATGATCCGCTTCCGATCAGGATCTGAACTCGGAGCAGGAAATTTATCGACCAACTTTGGACCGAAAGAAACCCTAGTCGTGTCGGTGGAGGGACTTTTCCTTGGTACTTATAGGTTTCCGAGCCCAAAGGTATCTTCAGCAGACGCCGGATCCACGCCATCGAAGATACCTCGGAAAGGGCCTTCCGGTACATGGCTCCTGCCCGGGGAATGTCCTTTTTCGACTTGGGCCTCGTTCAGTGTCGACTTCGAGAAGGAAGAGGAGTTTATCATTTCTATGGGGCCTAAGATCCCCTGCGAAGCCCCTCTTACATCGGTGGAAGCCCCAGCTCTTGCCCCCATTTCGGAGCTCTCGACTCGATGAAGGTGTGTTTCATCGGCTCTCAGCTCGGGGACTCCCCGTCCTTTAGTTCGAGGCGGCTCGCTACCCAAAAAGTCAAAATCTTCATCTTCCTCGGACTCATCCCTCAATCGCCGAAGTGAGTCCGAGGACAGCATCCGGTCATCAATGCTGCTCTTGGGCTTACGAGCTATCCTTTTCTTCAGCCTCCTTCTCTCGGGCTCAGAAGAACTGGGGGCTTCTTTCCTCTTTTTCTCTTTCTCCTGCTCTAAAGCAGGGGGCTTGCAGGAAACCTCATTACCAGGGGATGCTGGCCTCAACTCAACGTCCTTTGATAAACCTACAAATGAAGAGTAAAGCAAATTAGAAATCAATAACATGAGACACTGAGTTCGAACATCCAGTTGGTACAAATGCCTTCAAAGGAGGTTCAACCATAGTTTCCTCAACATCAACAGGTTGAGGATCTTCAGTGGGTTGAGAAGAAGAAGGGGTCTGCCTCTGAGGAACGGATCAAGAGGTTTTCGTTATTGTTAATTAGGAGATAAAGAAGTTAAAAGATGCCGGAGTAAGATAAGAACAAAAGGGAGATCGCTTGCAAGGAAACTTAGAGAATTTGAAGAAGGGAATGATTCAAATGTTCAGATAGCTTAAACTCCTGAAAGTGAAGATGGATAAGGGTATTTATAGCCTCTCAAAGACAGCGGTTCGTGTCCCAAAGCGACGAAGCACTAATTAGCACGTACTGATGTTGCAGAGGTTTGTCCCAAGTTTGTCTCTGATGAGACGTTTTCGACACGTACCACGTACGTCACAGTTCCACCATCATTATCAATATGATGATTCGTTTCTTTTGATGGGACGCTCCTACTTCTGTGCCACACGCGTCAGAAGTATGTTGCCATTCAACCTAACCAAAAAGTTGCGGCTCATATCGTTTTTTGTCATTACTCTCCAAAAAATGAGGGGACTATCTGTATGGGGTCGAACTCCGACCGCCTACATGGGGACAAATCGGACTCTAGTTTATACGGTTGGTATCAATCATAATTACTGTTCGGTTAACCGAGATCAAGATATCAAAAATCGAAGAGCGAGACCGAATAACATCGAAGCAGGAATATCGAGGCATCAAAGATCGAAGGTCGAGATCGAACAACATCGAATCAGGACTCGAAGCCATGGTACCCGAGATGAACCTATTGAGCTCGATTCCGGGAAATGCCTTAGGGTAAGTTACCAAATTTGAATAACGAAAGGACCAGAAATCCCGTGATAAGTAAGCATCTCGGCTGGAATCACGGCATCAATCAATAAGATCGTTAAATCAGCACATCAAGAGATATTTTACCTTATAAACAGATTCTTGCCTTGTATAAAGGATTATCCTCACGCTATATAAAGGGGCAATGTAATTGTTCTAGGACATCGCACAAAACAGTCGTCAATACAGAGAAAGAAGTCTGCTTTCATTATTTTATACATTATTAATTTGATTTTGTTTATATTTACTGTTCATCTTGAAGGAATTAGTCAAGGCCAGGATTATCCAAGGCTTGTGGTTTGCGTTTCTTCTCCATTTATTTACTGATTTTAATTTTTATTATATTATTTGTTATTTGTGTCAAACTAAATCACGTAGAATTAAAACCACGTATAAATTCAATTGTTATCCGAAGCCAAGGGTAAACAACCCTCTTATTTTTCTTTCAAACAATCACATTTAGACCTTTTTCTCTTTACTTTGTTAATTGTGATTTTTCAACATGCTAACATTAACGGTACATATATTAAAGTGTGTGGCCTTTCATTGTTCGTAGTGGCTAAAAGGATTCGAAAATTGCTACAATTTATTCGAATTCACTATATATTATCATTTTAAAAGTGACCTAATTTCTTTAAGTTCATTATAACGATATACTTCACTAAATTATTCACTAACTCATGATCTCATCTATTTTATCTATACTATATTAAAAGTGCAAAGCTTCCTAACAAAATGTCGTTTGTCTTTTAAACTCTTTTAAAATAAGTTTTACATTTACTTTTTTAATATTTAGTGCTTTAAAATCAAGTAAAATTTTAATTGTTAAATATTACTTATTACTTAATATTTAGAAGTTTGAAGTCAACTAAAATTATTCCGACATAATTCTATGTTAGATAGTATCTTCTTAATACGGACAAAAGTTAGTAAGAAAATGTAAGAGAATATGAAGAAGTAGAAGGTAAGTTTCTTTTCCTTGTATTTACCGTACAAAACCAATTTTGCTTCTTTATTTTTCCTTTTCATACAAAACTATTTGCCTGGTTCTTAAATTATATTTCTTCATAATCTTCAATTTTGCTACGGCAAGTACTTCTAAAGAAATTTTTTTAGCATTTAAAAGTTGAAACAACTCAATTTGAAGATCATTCAATAACTTTTAATATTGTATACATTGACGTTTGAAAAATCATAATACAAAGTGAATGTTACCTACCTTACTTTGCACATAATATTGTCCACTATTTTACATTTTAAAAGTGGGCAAATTTATCCAGCTATACTATAATAGAAACTAATCTATTACTTTTATTTAGATTTGTACTTAATTTATATTTTATATCCATATTTACCATTTATGTACAAATGCATAAATAAAAAAAAATAGAAGATTCCTTAAATTTAACATTTCATTCTCTCTCCTTCACCAACCCCCTCCTAAATATTTGAATTTCATCTATTTTTTAAAAGATTTCATATCTCATTTCTTTCCCGCATACTTATCATCCAATATCGGTTCTTCTCTCACAATGTAAACAAAAATGGCAAAAAGTACAAAGGTCAGCTAAACTTGCATCTATTGTCAAGCCGGTAAATAAACTCTTGAGATTTTTATTTTAACACATCAACTTAACAAATTAAATACTAATAAACACTTTGGACTTAGCGTGTGCCTCAATTGCAGGAACTTGGATAATATGTCACATGCTTAGCTTTTTATTATTTGACACATGTAATTTATGATCCCACATCTTTTAAAAATTAATTTTGCTAGTAAATTTAGAAGTTTTTGTCCTTTCCACTACACTCATTCCCCTTCACCACAATTACCTCCACCAACACCCCCTCTACTGTCTCATCTCCACCATCTCCCTCAATTTTAAATTCTCAATAGACACACAACACATAACACCATCTTACTACTACTTTCCTCTATAAAACTGCTCGACGAAGAGGAATAAAAAGATAAACTAGCAAAAAATCAGTGGCCGATAAAAAGGACCCCCCATCAGAAACAGACTAAAATATTCTCATCTCTGATTTTTTGTTAGAGATAATTTTTTTTGGATTTTTTCTTGGTGAGCATTGTAGACGAAGGTGTCGATCTTATATTTTTTTTCCTAAAGTTTTGTGAAAGCATAAATTGTGATTTTCGTATGTGAGACAAAGATGATTTAACGAGTGCAGTTTTACTAAAGGATGAATGATTTGCGATAAAACATTTTCTCGGTTTGATTTGATAGATAGGGAAAAAAGGGAAAAAGCAAGAAGAAGCGAAATGAAGGGGTTAGGAGTGGACTCCGTACGAGAGAAAGGGGAAAATGAAGAAAGTCAATTTTTTCTTTCTTCTTTTTCTGAAACTTTTCCTTTTTATTTTTTTATTTTAATCCTTTCTTTATAAATGACGATTACCACTTTCACGCTACTTAGAATTATGGACTACACGCACCTTAGCCGCATCATCTAAATAAAGGCCACGTAAGCATGGTCAATGGTCAAAGGGGTTCATTAATATTCAGTTCATCAAGTATAGGTGCTAAACTAGGGAAGGTCGAAGTTTATATAGCGGGATGACAAACAGGTGCAAGTATAAATGGCCCTTAGGCCATTTCGCTGTAAAAAAAAAAGAAGGCAAAAAGTACAAAGGCCACCTAAACTTGTATCCATTTGTCAAGCCGGTAAATAAACTCTTGGGCTTTTTATTTTACCACCTCAACTTAACAAATTGAATACTAATGAACACTTTAGACTGAGTGTGTGCCTCAGTTGCGGTGACTTGGATAATATGTCAGATGCTCAGCTTTTTATTATTTGACACATGTAATTTATGGTCCCACATCTTTTAAAAATTAATTTTGCTAGTAAATTTAGAAATTTTTGTCCTTTCCACTCCACTCCTTCCCCTTCACCGCAGTTACCTCCACCAACACCCCCTCTACTGCCTCATCTCCACCATCTCCCTCAACTGTAAATTCTAAACAGACACACAATACATAATACCATCTTACTACCACTTTCCTCTATAAATTTGCTCGACAAAGAGAAATAAAAAGATAAACTAGCAAAAAAGGTAGTGGCCAGTAAAAAGGACCCCCGATCAGAAATAGACTAAAATATTCTCATATCTGATTGTTTATCAATTGAGATGGTTTTTTTTTGAATTTTTTCTTGGTGTGCATTGTACAGACGTAGGTGGCGATCTTGTATTTTTTTTTCCTGCAACTTTGTGAAAAGCATGAACGGTGATTTTCTATATGTGAAACGAAGATTATTTAATGAGTGAAATGAATGATTTATGATGGAGAATTTTCTAGGTTTGATTTGATAGATAGGGAAAAGGGGGAAAAAGCAAGAAGAAGCGAAATGAAGGGGTTGGGAGTGGACTTCGGACGGGAATAAAGAGGAAGATGAAGAAAGTCAAATGTTTCTTTCTTCTTTTTCTGAAGATTTTTATTTTCATTTTTTCATTTCAATCCTTTCTTCATAAATGAAGATTACGACTTTCACGCTCCTTAGAAATTTGGACTACACGCATCTTAGCCACATCATCTAAGTAAAAGTCACATAAACATGATCAATGGTCAAAGGGGTTTATTAGCATTCAGCTCATTAAGTATAGGTGCTAAACTGCAAAAGGTCTAAGTTTAGTTACTGGAATGACAAATATGTGCAAGTATAAGTGGCCCTTAGGCCATTTCGCCACAGAAATAAAAGGCAAAAGGTACAAAGACCATCTAAACTTGCATTCATTTGTTAAGCTAATAAATAAACTCTTGGGTTTTTCATTTTAACACCTCAACTTAATAAATTGAATACTAATAAACACTTTGGACTGAGTGTGTGCCTCAATTGCGGTGACTTGAATAATATGTCAGATGCTCAGCTTTTTATTATTTGACACATGTAATTTGTGGTCCCATTTCTTTTAAAAATTAATTTACTAGTAAATTTAGAAGTTGTTGTCCTCTCCACTCCACTTCTCTACCTTCATCGCAACTACCTCCACCAATACCTCCTCTACTGCCTCATCTACCATCTCCCTCAACTGTAAATTCTCAATAGACACACAACACATAATACCATCTTATTACCACTTTCCTCTATAAAACTGCTCGATGAAGAAGAATAAAAAGATAAACTAGCAAAAAGTCAGTGGCCAATAAAAAGGACCCCCGATCAGAAACAGACTAAAATATTCGCATCTCTGATTTTTTATCAATGGAGATGGTTTTTTTGGACTTTTTCTTGGTGAGCATTGTAAAATGAAGGTGGCAATCTTGTATTTTTTTCTGCAGCTTTGTGAAAGCATGAATGGTGAGTTTCTGTATGAGAGACGAAGATGATTTAACGAGTGCAAATTTTACGTGAAGGATGAAGGATTTGTGATGGAGCATTTCTGGGTTTGATTTGATAGATAAGGAAAAGGGGGGGAGGGCGGAAGAAGAAGGGATATGAAGGGGTTGGGAGTTGACTACGGGAAGAAAGGGGAAGATGAAGAAAGTCAACTGTCTCTTTTTTATTTTTTTGAACCTTGTCTTTTTTATTTTAATCCTTTCTTTATAAATGAAGATACCACTTTCACGCTCCTTAGAATTTTGGACTACACACACCTTAGCCACATCATCTAAGTAAATGCCACGTAAGCATGGCCAATGGTCAAAAGGGTTTATTAATATTCAGTTCATCAAGTATAGGTGTTAAACCTGGAAAGGTCTAAATTTATAGACCGGGATGACAAACAAGTGCAAGTATAAGTGGCCCATAGGCCATTTCGCCATTTAAAAAAGGCAAAAAGTATAAAGGCCACCTAAACGTGCATTCATTTGTCAAGCCGGTAAATAACTTCTTGGGTTTTTCGTTTTAACACTTCAACTTAACAAATTGAATACTAATAAACACTTTGGACTGAGCGCGTGCCTCAATTTCGGTGACTTGGATAATATGTCAGATGCACAGCTTTTTATTATTTGACACATGTAATTTATGGTCCCACATCTTTTAAAAATTAATTTTACTAGTAAATTTAAAAGTTTATGTCCTTTCCATTCCACTCTGTCCCCTTCACCGCAGCTACCTCCACCAACACCCCCTCTACTGCCTCATCTCCACCATCTCCCTCAATTGTAAATTCTAAATAGACATACAATACATAATACCATCTTACTACCACTTTCCTCTATAAATCTGCTCGACGAAGAGGAATAAAAAGATAAACTAGCAAAAAAGTCAGTGGCCGATAAAAAGGACCCCCGATCAGAAACAGACTAAAATATTCTCTTCTCCGATTTTTTTATCAATAGAGATGTTTTTTTGGAGTTTTTCGTGGTACGCCTTGTAAGACGAAGGTGGCGATCTTGTATTATTTTTTCCTGAAGCTTTTTGAAAACATGAATGGTGATTTTCTTTATGTGAGACGAAGCTGATTTAGCAAGTGCAGTTTTACGTAAAGGATGAAGGATGAAGGATTTGCATTTTCTAGGTTTAATTTAATAGATAGGAAAAAAAATGGAAAAGCAAGAAGAAGCAAAATGAAGGGGTTAGGAGTGGACTCCGGACGGGAAGAAAGGGGAAGAAAAAGAAAGTCAATTGTTTCTTTCTTCTTTTTTTGAAACTTTTTCTTTTCATTTTTTTATTTCAATCCTTTCTTTATAAATGAAGATTACCACTTTCACGCTCATTAGAAATTTGGAGTACATGCACCTTAACCACTTCATCTAAGTAAAGGCCACGTAAGCATAGTCAATGGTCAAAAGGGTTTATTAGTATTCACTTCGTCAAGTATCGACTTTAAATTGGGAAAGGTCTAAATTTATATACCGGGATGACAAACATGTGCATGTATAAGTGGCCCTTAGGCCATTTCGCCATTAAAAAAAGAGAGCAAAAAGTACAAAGGCCACATAAACTTGCATCCATTTGTCAAGCCGGTAAATAAACTCTAGTTTTTTATTTTAACATCTCAACATAACAAATTGAATACTAATAAACATTTTGGACTGAGCGTGTGCCTCAATTGTGGTAACTTGGATAATATGTCAAATACTCAGTTTTTTATATTTGACACATGTAATTTATGATCCCACATCTTCTCAAAATTAATTTTACTAGTAAATTTAGAAGTTTTTGTCCTTTACACTCTACTCCCTTCCCATCATCGCAACTATCTTCACCAACACCCTCTCTACTGCTTCATCTCCACCATTTCCTTCAACTGTAAATTTTAAATAGACACATAACACATAATACCATCTTACTACCACTTTTCTCTATAAAACTGCTCGACATCAGAAACAGACTAATATATTCTCATCAAATACAAGTTAGATACAATTGTGATACAAGTATGATATGATATAGTAACGTTTTAGCTATTGATGTATCAGATATAACTATGATACAATTATCATACAATTCCTGCAACTTCTTCCCCTTCGAGTTTCAATCTAAATTTTCACCTAAAATCAACTCTATACTTAACCAATCTCCCTCAAAATTGAGATATTAACTCCAAAGTATATTCTCAACCACTTGCAAGAACATCCAATCTGAACAATCACAAAATGTTAAAACCCGAAATTTTATGTATGTATGCTCGAGAATCATATGTTTTTGGTCTTGGAATAGACCAATTTATGGATGAGTGTATTAGGCAAACAAACTGAAGAAATTAGGGAAAGAAAAAAAGGAGAGAGGAGACGGGAGGAGAAAAAAGGAAATGATTTAATTGAATCTCTTAATTGAAGGCACTAATAATGAGGTGTGAGACTTTTAAGGAGAAATATATATAATTTATAAGAAAAATCTAGATACTTATTGGAAACTACAAAACTCAAAGAAAATAGGTAAATAAGTTTCTATTATTATATATATAAGAAAAACTTAAAACCAATCATTAGAGGTAACTAGAGCTTACATGAATGTATGTGGGCCGAGAGTCTCCCACGAATATAATGGGGCTTTTGCATTTATATCCGGTTTAGGGGTCACAATTGAACATATACCCATTTTGCAAAAAAAATTACAAGCCTACCCACTTTACGATTAACTTCAGACTGAAGTTAAAAAAATTAGTCTGAAGTGAAAATTTTGCACTTCAGATGCACTTAAGGCCAAATAGGTCTGAAGTGCAACCAATGGTTTCATGCACTTAAGGCCAAAAGGTTTGAAGTGCAACAAACGTTTTCCTACACTTAAGGCTAATAAGTCTGAAGTGAAAAATTGTACTTCATATGCACTTAAGGCCAAAAGGTCTAAAGTGCAACCAAATATTTTTCTACACTTAAGGCTAATAAGTCTGAAGTAAAAAATTGCACTTCAGATGCACTCAAGGCCAAAAGGTCTGAAGTGCAACCAACATTTTCATGTACTTAAGGCCAGATAGGCCTGAAGTGCAAATTTTTCAGAAACAGAAATTTGTTCTTCGAATTTAAACAATCCAATATACGATGTAATACGTAAATCTACTCCAAATAAACTTAAATTTGAAACATAATCTCCAAATATCATCAAGAACAAACTCCAATCATCAATTTTTCAAAACAGCAATAAATCTAACGAACCCATTTTACAATTAAGAAAAATAAAAAGAAGAAATCCGAAGCAATAGTAAAAAATAAAGTGCCACAACAGCTCACTATTGTAAAATATTATAAACTACTTTAAAATATGTCCACAAATACCATATAAAATCACTGTTAACTGAAGAAGAAGAAGAAAGAGGAAAAAATATATAAAATTGTTTAAATAATAGATACAAGTAAAAAAAATTAAAATATGGGTACAGATTAAATGGGGCGACCAAACAGGGCGTAGCGTGCAATTTTAACGAATACAATCGAGTCTCTGTGAAGGCTGAAGTAAGCCCAGTCCACTATGTAGCCCAAGCCATCACTACATTATCCAATCTTCATCTTCTTAGCAAATTGCCACCTTCAAAATTTCTCAAACCGCTGCAACTCCGTCGCTCCCCTCCCCCCTAGCAATGCTCCAAACTTCCACGCACCACCACTTTCCTCCTCAGCTCCTCCTTCATCTTCCTCTATGCCGTCGTACACTTATGCTCTCCGCTCACCGCCGGCCTTTACTCCTCCACCAATCTTGTACCCATGTGCGCCTACGAGTCTCCAGCTGTACAAAGAGTTCTAGCAAAAATACAGTGACTGAGCTAGTAAAAAAAGTTGACAATCAAAAGGCTAATGAGCAACAGAAACAGCAAGTTAAAAGGCCTTACCCGTTTCACGAAATTGAACCAAAATGGCAACACTATTGGGAAGAGAATAAGACATTTCGAACCCCTGATGAGATTGATACTTCAAAGCCCAAATTCTATGTTCTTGATATGTTCCCGTATCCAAGGTTCATACTCTTATCCCACTCTTTCAACTTCAATCTGCTATGTGCCAAGGATTGATTACAGACTAGCATTTTTTTAATACTCTCTTATCAGTTTTGCAAAGTCGAACCTACAAAGTTATCTTGAATTTGCACATTGATCATCTTTGTTCAACTCTGTACAATTAGGTAGAAATTTAAATAAAAAAGCTAGTGTCTTTACATATCTCAATGTCCGAAATCCTAGAAGTAACACTTTTCGACCAACCTCAAAATTTGAATCTGAACATACTAAAACTGTAAAGCTATAAAATAGAAATACAAAGTTCACATAAGTTTAGTGTTCCTTTCTTGTTTTCATACTTGTAATTTATAGCATTAATACAAGACAAAAACTGTAACTTTGATAGTGGACATGAAGCAACATTTAATTATATTGGAAGGAGTTATTTCAAGTTAGCAAAATTTTAGCAACGTGTTTACAATTCTGTACCTTGTTCTGGTTGTAAATAATCTTATTAACAAATATGACGGGGGTGTCGAGACCAGCTTTTGCGCACCTCGACCATTCCACCGGGTAACTGCCTATGTTTCATGGACTCTCCAAAATCCCTGCCGCACTCGTGTCGACACGAAATGGGCTAGGGATCTAAACCGGATTTGGTCAAACTACCTTGGGTACGTTGACTACATTCTATGACTGAGGAATATAGATTGATTGGGTATTTGGTTTGAAGTTTGGGTTTATGTCATATATATATATATATATATAGATGGATTGGGTATTTGGTTTGAATTTTGGGTTTATGTCATATATATATATATATATATATATATATATATATAAAGTATGAGAAAGCTTTTCTATTATGTGAGATATCTTATGAATAAAATATTGTTGTTTATAGAGAATAAAGTTCTACTAGTTTTAGTTCAACAACTATAACTAATCGAAATACACTTTATATGTCATAATATACATTTATTGGCCATATCCCAGCACCCGTATTCACACTTGGATCCATATCCCCAAATCCTAATATAGGCGCTAGTGGTTATCAATGGCGGTGGTTGACAGGGATGGTGGTGGTGGCTAGCGGTGGTGAAATGTTATTTTCGCAAAAATGTTTTAACTGTATAGCTCTTAATTATTTTAAGACTCTATTCAAGATTTGGATGTTTTCTGATCTATTCAGACCCATCAAGTGGTTAAATCTTAAAAAAACAAATGCACTTAATAGTCTAAGGTCCAAACCATTCAGATTCAGACTTCGATCAAGTGCAAACGAGGCTTAATGAACTTTAGGTATATGCATTACCAATTGCTTGACTTGGCTTAGATGAACTGCTAACAACTTCGGTTATACCTTTTCCAAGTTCAAGTGAAGTATAAAGTTGCTGCTGCTGTGCAGCTAATCTCTTATTTTGCTTATAGTATGACTCCCCTGCTTAATGGCAACATAGTTGTTTCCATTATGTTTATAATACCAACATTCATAGCATTTAATTTCCTTGAATCTGTTTATAAATTTATTAATACTGAAGCCACAGAATAATCCATGATCCACGATTATCCAGATTAGATATAGTATGAGACCTGCCAATGGTGATCATACTGACTGAATGCTCTAGTTCTCCTTGATCCAAGTGCACTTTCTGCACAAGTGCAAAATTTCCACAGTCAGTTACTGAAAGGAATATGTTGGTGTAGATAGTTGACAAGCAATTGTGAACTTGCCAATTGACCTTCTGTTCTTAGGACTTACAATTTTCAGTCATTGAGGTTGGCACTAGTAACTTTTGGCCATTGAGATTGGACAAACTTTTCCTTTTTCATGAGGATCTGTAGTCGTAGTCTATTAATGTTTAGTTTGATGCTATTTCTTATCCTTGCAGTGGAGCTGGTTTGCATGTTGGACATCCACTTGGATATACTGCAACAGATATCCTTGCTAGATTCAAACGCATGCAAGGTTTCAATGTATTGCATCCAATGGGATGGGATGCATTTGGTTTACCTGCTGAACAATACGCTATTGAGGTAAGTTTTCAAAAGTCACTGTTTTCAGTGTAATATTTGCAGGTATCTAACTTCCCCTTCCCTTTGACAGACAGGCACACATCCAAAAATCACAACTTTGAGGAATATTAGTCGTTTCCGCTCGCAGGTAACTGCTGCTTTCTTTTGTTTGGAATTCTATGTTCGGTGTTTACTTTGTGGTTGTAAATCATATCTAAGAGCTCCGAATTTCTACCCATGAAATCAAAACACTATTTTTTAAATTCTTTTTTTTTGCATTCCTAGTTCAAGAATCAAGTTCTCTGTTGATGGCCATAACTTGGAGCTATTTTCGTGTGCGTATGTGTGATATTCCAGTTTAAATGAGACTGGAAAATACACAACTTATCTGTATTTAATTTGGAAGAGCACCATACGGAATGATGCCTTTTCATGATCGTGTTTAGGAGGTGCATGCTTTATAAGAAGACGGTCAGAAACAGTTAAAAGTCCTGTCCAAGTAGCTATGTGGGTGAACCATGATACATGAATTCAGGTCCTTGCCACTTGGCTGATTGCTACAATTATCTCGTACCCATCCATCCATGAGCCTGCTGTTATGCCCCACTATCTGTTAGTCCCATTACTTTTCCTCCAATTCCTCATATAGCTGGTTCGATTCAGCTGATATTATATGGCCATCTGCCCTAAGTGGCTGTAAGAAAAGGAAGCTTTCCCTGCAAAATTCAGAGCATTTAAATTGTCATAGTTGGAGTTTATTTGCTAATCTATGTGACAAGAATGTTTCATTTTTCAGTTATTTAATGAGATTTTGATCTCTTGCTATCTTTCGTTGTATAGGATGGTGCTTGAGAAATGTCATTTTGCTAATATCTATATTGATTTCTAGCTTAAATCTCTAGGCTTCTCTTATGATTGGGATCGTGAAATTTCTACGACAGAACCTGATTACTACAAATGGACTCAATGGATATTTCTTCAACTTATGAAGAGAGGACTAGCTTATCAGGTGAAATTTTCTGAACTTTATTTTTATAATTCTCAGTAGTAAGCTGAAGTAACCTTCTTCGACTTATCAAAGTTCTTTGAATCCAATATTTAGGCTGAAGTGCCTGTCAATTGGTGTCCAGCACTTGGCACTGTCTTGGCAAATGAAGAAGTGATTGATGGTGTAAGTGAAAGAGGGGGGCATCCAGTCATCAGAAAGGTAGGCGTTCATATACCCTGTTACCTTTTGAGCTAGGAATTTCTCTAAAGAACTGCACTTTTGTTAATTCAATGTCTAGTCCTTATTTTCATGGCCTGGATGGTTTCATGATTTTACAGTACATTGTTTATTGCCAAGCAGCCTATGCGGCAGTGGATGTTGAGGATTACTGCCTATGCTGACCGTCTTCTTGGGGATTTGGATGACCTAGACTGGCCTGAAAGCATAAAGGAAATGCAGAGGAATTGGATTGGGAGGTCAGAAGGAGCAGAATTGGATTTTGTTGTCATAAATGGTAACGGTCAGGAAGAAGAGAAAAGGATATCAGTTTATACAACGAGGCCGGACACTATTTTTGGTGCAACGTATGCATTTTACTTTTGACATCTTGTCATCAACTCTTTTTTTTTTCAGACTACATTTCACATGTTGCTAATCCATCTTTTTGCTGTCCAGATATTTAGTCCTTGCACCTGAGCATCCCATTCTGTCATCAGTTTTATCTGAAGCACAGAGTAAACATGTATGCTCTTCTGCCCCTTGATCTTATTAATCTCAAAATGCTGTTCGTTCTAGTTCTTTAAGAGACGACGGATGTGAGACAGGTAGAGGAGTACAGAGAACTTGCCATTAGAAAGAGTGACCTTGAGAGGACTGAGCTTCAAAAGGAAAAAACAGGTGTCTTTACCGGGTGTTATGCAAGAAATCCAGCCAATGGACAAGCTATTCCTATTTGGGTTGCTGATTATGTCTTGGGAAGGTTGTCTGCCTTCTTTCTTTTTCTTTTCTCCTAAATTTAACTAGCAAGATATGTCCTATGAGTCTATGACTGCATTAATGCTCTTGTACTGAATGAGCACCTAATACCACACGTGACATAGTTTTTGGGGTTTTAAAGTAGTTTACCAATTCTGATGCAGCTACGGCACAGGAGCAATAATGGCTGTGCCTGCCCACGACACACGTGACTATGAATTTGCTATGAAGTACAGTATCCCAATTTCTTGGGTTGTAAAACCAGATGATGGTGACTGTGGCAATTTTGAGAGACCATATTCAGGTGAAGGAACTATGATAAATGCATCAAGTTTAGAGTCAGGGCTTGACATTAATGGTTTGCCTAGCAAGGAAGCTGCTTCAAGAGTCATTCAATGGCTTGGGAAAAGTGGAAACGGGAAGCAAAAGGTAACTTCCTCTGATTTATGAAGGATACCTCTTTAGCTTGTATATCTCAGTTTTTTGGCAATGATCTTAAACAGAATTCTGAGGTCGAGTAAGAAGGAAGCAATTCTCATTTCTACTTCTTATAAGATTTGCTTATTGCCAGATTTATGTTGCTTCAGGTAAATTACAAGTTAAGGGACTGGCTTTTTGCTCGGCAACGCTATTGGGGGGAGCCTATTCCAGTTATCTTTTTGGATGACACTGGAGAAGGTATTCCAGTTTCAGAAACTGAGCTGCCCCTTACCCTTCCTGAGTTGGATGATTTCACTCCCACAGGGACAGGGGAGCCACCTCTTTCCAAAGCAGATTCTTGGGTATGTCTTGCCTAATGTGTGATGATTTCAACTGGATAAACATTGTTTCCTTGTCATCTGCTACTTTTCTTTTGCTTTTGGTTCTTCCCTATTAGGCTTACCATTCTTCATGTGATAACATTCACTATTTTGGCTGAACAATTTGTCAGGTTATAACCAAAGATCCTTTATCTGGAAAAGCTGCTAGACGAGAAACAAATACCATGCCCCAGTGGGCTGGTTCTTGCTGGTAATTAGCTATGTTTTTTCTTCAATACTGGGAGTTTAATTCTTTTGAAGGGGAGCCTTGGAGCAATGGTAAAATTGTCTCCGTGTGACCTATTAGTCACGAGTTGGAGCCGTGAAATCAGCCACTAATGTTTGCACAAGACTAGGCTGCCTACGTCACACTCTCTTGGGGTGCAGCCCTTCCCTCGACCCTGTGTAAACGCGGGATGCTTCATGTACCGGGCTGCCCTTTTTTAACGGGAGTTTAATTCTTTTCACGATTTCTCAACCTAAAGAGACTTTGTACTTTACTGCCTTTTTGTTCTTTTATTTGTATTTGTTTGTCATTTGTCAAAAGGGAGTAAACTATAGTTTTTTCTTGGGTGTTTTGGGGCAAGAGCATGATAATATGAACAAGAGCATGGAAGATTATATCAAGGCAAAGCAGATGGGAAGGAACTTCACTCTGAACTTAAACAACTTATCACCCAAAAAAAGGATAGGAAGGAACTTTACTCTGAACTTATCACCCAAAAGAAGAAAAGAAGAAGATAGGAAGTACTTTACTCTGAATTTCTTGTTCATTATCCATTGGTGGTTGGCTGGGTGCATAATTTGTCACCAGTAGTTATGGAAGTCAAAAAGCATACGCTTATCTACTCCATTTCGAAGAGGAGAGTACCCGATTTTCAGTCTCAAAATCTGCCTTTTTACTACTGGATGGAAAGTAAAAATAAGGGAAGCAAAGAATCGATGAGTTATTTATTATGATACGTAATTAAACTGATCTTAGATTCTATGCAAATTTCACCCTTCTAGGACCTGTGTTCTAAGGATGAAACCTTCTTTACTTTTAAGGTTCCTATGAATATGTCTGATATATATCTTGCTGCTTCTAGTTGAACCATGTCCTCCATTGATATCCAGGTACTATCTAAGATTTATGGACCCAAAGAACTCCAGTGCATTGGTTGACAAGGCAAAAGAACAGTGAGTTAGCACTTTCTCTACGTACAGTCAGTAGTTCCATTTTTCTCCTGGCATTGATTTTGTTATACATAATATTGTGGAAAGTTAGAATTTGGTGTTTCAAAGTTTTAAGCATCCATTGGCTTCTTTTTCCTATAGGTACTGGAGCCCAGTTGATGTGTATGTTGGTGGTGCTGAGCATGCTGTTCTTCATTTACTTTATGCCAGGTTCTGGCACAAGGTTAGAGCTCCAATACACTTATTACAAATAAAAGGAATTCTCCCAGTTTCAAGCTTTGGTTACCCTTCTTTAGCTCCTGCAGATGTTGTCACTATTCCAGTTAATTCATGTGAGCCAAAAATTTCTTCTTCTTCCCTTTGTCACCTATTTATGGGTGGTGAATCCCTTCGCTAACCTAAATTGGACTTCAATAAATTGTTAGACAAGCCCAGTATAAAGAATCTTCTTCTAGTCCGAGTATACATGTGGAAAAATAGATGAGGTAGGACAGAGAAATCAAAGAAGGTAAGTTACCTTCTCAAAAAAAAAAAAAAAAAACCAAAAAGGCTTAACAAGCAAGAGGAATACCCTCTTTTTTGGTCCTTCAGAAGAGCAATTCAATCCTGAGCATGTTATATTTCTTCTCTAATGTTTCTATTAAAAATCAGGACTACCTTCATTATTGCAGGTTCTCTATGACATAGGTGTTGTGTCAACAAAGGAACCATTTAAGTGTGTCATAAATCAGGGCATCATCCTTGGTGAAGTAAGTTGATTTGCTTGGTCTGGAAAATCCATTTTTCATTGCCTGTCTTTAATTATCAAGTTGGCAGGTTCAATATACAGCATGCAAAGATGACAAAGGAAATTTGATATCAGCAGACTCTGTCGCTGAGCTGGCTGAGTACAATCAAGAGAAAATACCTGAGGAAAAGGTCTATTTATATACCGATTATGTGCAATTACTTAAATCTTTTAGCATCTTTTTATGTTACTTTTAGCTTTCAGGATGTAATTCATCGGTTTGAAACTGTATTTTGATGGTGAATAGGTCATGAAATCTGGTGACTTCTTTGTATTGAAAGATAACCCCAATGTTCGCTTGATTGCCCGAGCTCACAAGATGAGTAAAAGTAGGGGAAATGTCATCAATCCTGATGATGTTGTTTTGGAGTATGGTGCAGATTCTCTACGCTTATATGAAATGTTTATGGGTCCATTAAGGTAGAGTCTCCTGTCCTTCCTTATCATTTCTTTTGCTTTTCGAACTTTGTTTATTGTAATATATGTACACAACCATTTCAAAGTTGTATCCGCACAGTATATCTTCTAGTGCATAATGTACATCTTTTTTATGTCTGATAGAGACTCGAAAACATGGAACACAAGTGGTATTGAAGGCGTTCACCGTTTTCTAGCAAGATCTTGGAGATTGATTGTTGGTTCACCCTCGCCCGCTGGTTCATATCCGGATGGAACTTCCACAGTTGATGAGAAACCTTCAATTGAACAACTTCATTCTTTACACAGATGCATTGATAAGGTAGTAGTACTACTGATTGGTTATGGCTGGCATGTATTCTTTAGGATTGAATATTGTTGGAATGTTAATGCACTTCCTATTATTACACGGCAATCATTGATTTGCTAGTTGGTTTCACATAACAGGTAACTGAAGAAATTGAAGGAACTCGGTTCAACACTGGAATTTCTGCAATGATGGAGTTTATTAACGCAGCATATAAGGTTTATTGTTCTCCTTTTACACTATCCTCATTTCTCCCTCACTGCTCAAAGAATAGGTAAAAAAAGGAAAAAGAGGGGATATCCACACTTTGATATTTTTTCTTCTAAACTTTTGTCAGTCTGTTGGAGCAGTTTTTAAGGAAGTAAAGGGAAAAGTCGTATCACTTCGATCTTACTTGTCAAAATTTTCAAAATTGTCAAACTTGGGCAGGTTGAGAGAGCAGCTTAGTCCAAATATCTAATGTCCTTGTAAGAGTTAATTGCATAAGGGAAGAGATTGCAGTCTCCTCTTCTAGGCAAAAAATATAAAATTGATGAACTACTCCCAAGAGACTTAGCTCTTCTTCTTCCCTGTTAAATTACAATTTCCAATCGATTGCTTGTAGACTTCACTGACAAAAAAGGACAGCCTGGTGCACTGAGCTCCTGCTATGCACGCGCATTTCTGCAAGAGGCTATTTAGTAGATTCAGTGAAATGAGATCAAATTAGACACTTGAATTTCTTCCACAGAAAAAATAACGAAAATGATAAAAAGGAAACAGAGAGTGGTGTAGCTAGATGAAACTCCTTGCAAGTTACTAGTTTCTTCTAGCATTTTAATGAATCCTTTGGATCACATGTTTTTAGTGGGACAAACTTCCGAGATCAATTATTGAAGCATTTGTTTTGCTGCTCTCACCAAAAAGGGCAGCCTGGTGGACTGAGCTCCTGCTATGCACGCGCATTTCTGCAAGAGGCTATTTAGTAGATTCAGTGAAATGAGATCAAATTAGACACTTGAATTTCTTCCACAGAAAAAATAACGAAAATGATAAAAAGGAAACAGAGAGTGGTGTAGCTAGATGAAACCCCTTGCAAGTTACTAGTTTCTTCTAGCATTTTAACGAATCCTTTGGATCACATGTTTTTAGTGGGACAAACTTCCGAGATCAATTATTGAAGCATTTGTTTTGCTGCTCTCACCATATGCACCTCACATGGCGGAGGAGCTCTGGTCTCGTCTGGGACACTCAAATTCCTTGGCGTATGAGCCCTTCCCTAAGGTGAGCTTTTCCTTGATCCTAGATTTTTACTTTATTTATTCCTCTCTCCCCCATCATACCGTTCGACAGACGATGGATCACTTGTCTTTTCCTAGTCTCTTTACTGTTGCTAAAGAAAAGGGAGCTAAGTTACAAACATCCTACTAGAGAGCTGCTCGTTATGTACATATTTAGTCATCCAGTTTCCTTGACCAAAAAAAAAAAAGTGTTATTGTAAAACTGCAGGAGTCCATTTTCAGCAAATATTCCACTTAAGCAGGCTAAAACACATTTATTTTTGAAAGTTATGAATGCCTACTGTTGTCTATAGTGGCTCGCCAGACTAATTAAATTTGTGGGATTGCTGAAAGCTCATGAACATCTTACTTTATCAAAAAGAAAAAAAAAGCTCAAGAACATCTTGAATCATTGAATTGAGTGAAACGCTAAACTGATTTATGGTTATAATGACAGGCTGATGCTGCATATTTAAAAGAGAGCACTGTAGTCCTTCCAGTCCAAATAAATGGAAAGACTAGAGGTACCATACAGGTCGAAGAAACATGCACAGAAGAGGAGGCCTTTAGATTAGCTTCACTTGATACAAAACTATCCAAGTTCTTGGATGGAAAATCTATTAGGAAGAGAATTTACGTCCAAGGAAAAATTCTGAACATCGTGATAGATGCACAGAAGAAGGTTAAGGTAGCTCAATAGCAGCTGATACAATGCCTGGAATCCCTACACATTGTGTTATTTCATAAGGTTGATGGATTAACAACACCGGGGAGTAGCAGCAATGGCTTCTGTACCATACTTCATTTGTTGTACAATATTGTTAAGAGAACAATAAGCTTGCGAGCAGTGGAAGTGGAATAGGCTTTGTTGTATAATAGAAGAGAGAGGGAAGAGCACGCAACATTGGTTAATCTAATAGTTGTGTGTAACATATGTTCGTTGTATGTACCCATTGTACTCAAATAAGCCGTTTCTTGTATTTATATATGAAGATTTCTTCACAGAAATATCACAAGTCACAACTTCAATGAACATTGTTTCATTTTGCAAGGACTGTTAGTTGATCTCCAATGTTATCAAGTTGCTTTGTACCCCTCCGCCCACTATTTTCACTTCTACCTGGGAGTGGCAGATATAGCATTCCATAGCAGATGAATTATTCATTTATAGTCTAATAAAATCTTTAAAAATACCCTTTATGCCCAAATATGGAAAACTAAAATTGTTTAATTATTTGATGTTTCAGGAAAAATAACAATAAGCATTAGTAACTTTCTTCTAAGTCACCTTTATTTGTTCCAATTAGGTAATATGTTTCAAACAGAAAAGGGTAACAACAAACTTTAGCTACAAGGGAAGAAGCCTTCATGTTCTCACGTCTCAATTTCCCCCATTTTAAATAATGGCATCGTCTCGTTAACTTCAATGGTCGGTGCCAAATTCATCTAATTTTATATCGTTGTGAGGAATTGTGCATCTGCATCCATTCAACTCTTGACAGATTTCAGAATATTTCCTAATTCCATGAAGGGGAAAGTACCTAGTCTTATATGCTTACTGCTTACTGTTTGGAATATCTTCAATTTGATATTTCTGATTCAGAATTTTATAAAGCTACTATAGTATTTATGCATATAGAATACATTATCTTTACCATTTCCTATACAGTGTTGTTTGTGGATTTATAAACATTTCAATCATAGTAGTGTACTAGTGTTGACGAATCAAAAAGGATACCTTTTATGCCATTGTTATGCACCTTCTTACAAAATGTAATTCTTGATATATAAAAGTCCTAATTTATAATTTTATGATACATAATTACCGATTAAAAAGAATTAAATAGTCAGAAAATTGATATTGTCTAACTATTACAGATTTCCAAATTACAATTGTTTGGAAATAACTCCACCTATATGCTTCTCGAAAAGGGAGCATAAAAGTAGTCTAATTAGGAATCTTTTAAGTATTATGTTAAGGAACTTCGTTTGATTGAGATATTAACTCAATATTGTTTTCTTCAGTTTTTAATCATTGGAGCACATTAAACATATCATTTGAACACGAAATCACAATTCTGTGGGACATAAGACAGATGGGAGAATTGTTGGCCAAGTACTACCATATTCGTCTTGTATTGATGAAAAATATTTATGGAAAGTAATGCTGTAGTACTGCAACAAGGCGTATACAGTTGGAACTTGGAAGTTAGAAGGTGCGAGGAACGACGTCGTCAGTATCTCCCCCTTTTTTGTTTCTGAAACAGCTGTGCAACAAAGGAATAAAACAAAAAGGCAAAGCCCGGCAAGCAAGATACTTGTAATTTGGTTGTGTCGTCTCTCAAATGCTTCTCTCCCTTCAACCGCCACCTCTTCAATGTACAGTTAGTTGTACACGCACATAAATATACGTATTCATACACACACAGCTAGAGAAAGTGCAATTCTGATGCAAATTTCAATTGTTTCAATTTCAGGAGGAGAAGGAAGAAGAGGAGGAAAGAGTATTCAAACCTATGAAGAAGAATTCGCCGGCGGCGAACGCCGGAATGTCAGTGCGAAACGTGTTGTGGTTGTGGTGGAAACTTGTGGTTATAGTTTCTCTTACTCTTTGCGTGCTAGCTTTTTTGAAGCTCCAAAGCTACTCTCTTTCCGATTCGGAACTTTCTTCTTCTATTTCTACTTCTTCATTTTCTCGTAGATCTCGAGCTGTTGATTATAGCGGCAATCCTAAAGTTGCTTTCCTCTTTCTAGTCCGTCGTAATTTGCCTCTCGATTTCCTCTGGGGAAGTTTCTTCGAGGTCAGCTGATTTTTCAATTTTTCATAGTTCATTAAATTTAGGACAGCTCCTTAAGTGAAAATTCAGTTATTCTTTAATTTACTAGTGCGTAATGGCTGTTTCAGAATCTGAATCAAGTATTTTTCAATTTTTCCATAATCTCCTTGGTGTATGCAGAATGCAGAGACTGGTAATTTCTCGATATATATACATTCGGAGCCAGGTTTTATGTTTGATGAGTCTACTACAAGATCGCCTTTCTTCTATAATCGCCAATTGACTAATAGCATCAAGGTACGCGGTGTTACTTGCTAACTCTGTTGCTACGTTTGTAATAGAAATAGAAATTTATATCTTCATTGTGTTCCTTTTTATTATTTTCTTGTAATCGATGTGATTTCGTTTCTTAGTGACATGAGCTTTTCATGTAGGTTCACTAATTCCTCTAATATGTTGGTTTTTTATATTTAAAACCTTAAAGTTCTTTAAATTATTCTTGCACCAACCTAGAAACTATTTTTGGTTTTTGGTAATCCATCCATTCTGATTTATATGACACTCTTTCTCTTTTTCGACGTACCAAATTGTTTGACAATATTCCCATATTCTGTTTGTATTTTGTACAACTTTCATGACTCTTAAAAATTCAATATCATTTGACTTGTAAAATTTAATCTTTGATGTGATGTTTCCTGTATCAGATAATTTCTCATCTAACAGTGTAGTATTATTAATTCACTTCCCTTAGCTCTTTCTATCACTTTCATATCTTTACCAGATTGATATTAAGATTGACCTGTAGGTAGCCTGGGGAGAATCAAGTATGATCCAAGCTGAGAAATTATTACTTGGGGCAGCGCTTGATGATCCAGCTAATCAAAGATTCCTTCTCCTGTCGGACAGGTACTTTTTCTTGCTTAACAAACACTGTATGACATCTCTCAGATAAGTCTGTCTAGGTGGCTTCTTAGTGTTCATGCATGTGCACTGTTAATGCATGACATGATCAGCAATCGCTTCAGTTATTGGTCACCATCTGCTCTCCAACTGGTTTTTTATACTCCCCTTTTCTCGTGCACCTCAATTTACTTGCTTCTTTCCCTTAAATGGAAAAATCTACTGTCTTTTTAAACATCCTTCATATTATTTTGAAGTTTCTTTGTCGATCAATCTTTATACATGCATTCTTTTTGAGTATATATCTAACTAAGAGGAACTCTTATATTGGTCATCTCAAACTCATTTACCTATTCATACCTTTTTTTAACTCACTGCTCAAAACTGGGTCATCTGAATTGCATTGGAGGCAATATTAATACTTGTGTTAGACATCAAGACTCCAGTAGAGCTATACAAATTTGGGTTCCTATTGAATAAGAAACAGCTATACAACTTTTCTAGACATGCGTAACGTAGATGCTTATCATCATTACTATGTTGATTACACATGGATATGGTTGGATAAGAACAAGACACGTAGGGCAAATCGTCCAGTATGCAGTTGCACTTGAGACTAAGTGTCTATGCAACCTATCTTCTCGGCTTCTCGTTAATGAATCATGAGAGCGCATATATCAACATGTTGTGTCTTTCAATTTTTTATCCGTGCATTTTCCTTCTGTTTGTTTCACCCAATTATTGAGTTATGGTTGTGCCCTGTTGTTAAGATTTTTTTTTTTAATTGTAAAATGATTGATATTGCAGCTGTGTTCCACTGTACAACTTTAGCTACATATACAACTACTTGATGGCTTCTCCAAGGAGTTTTGTTGACAGGTAGATTGGATATAGCTTTTTCTTTTTCTTTTCTTTCCTTCTGCAGCGAATCACCCCCTTAATTGGGTTCAGGATTTGAGGATCTGGTTGGATTACCAATGAATTATTTCACATTTTCATATTAGTAGCATTAACTTCGAATGATGAGGTTCTGCTTGTCTTCCAGTTTTCTTGATAAAAAGGAAGCCCGCTACAACCCAAGGATGTCACCCTATATACCAATGAGCAAATGGCGGAAAGGGTCACAGGTAATTGCCCCTCCACCTCAGTTAAATGGGGATTTACATATACTGATAGGGCCTTCTCAAATTATTGTATAAGAACATCATTGTTGCGCAACCTTAACTGTGAAATTCATTAACCTATTTAGCTGCGCTAGTGGAGTAAACTTGTCCATTTATTTCCCGAAAAGAAAAATTCTAGGCATATAATAGAGTATAGGCGTGTAGATAAGCTGGGTGTGGCATCTTGGTTCTCCTCTTGAAGGCAACAAGAGAAACATTCTTAGCCTTAAGCTTAGAGCTTTTTCTTTATTAGCTTTTTGGTACAACTTGGCCTTTGTGCAGGACACAGATGCCTTGTTAGATATGATTATGGAATTGCACAGCTTGTAACTTTGTTTTGTCGCACTAGCTTAGTGCTGATCCTGTTCTAATAAAATTCCTTATTAGTTATTATTTATTAAAAAAAAAAAGGCAAAGACGAGAAGCACTTACCGATTCCTACAAAATGGAAAAGGATGTACAGAAGTGAAAAGAATCAGGAATCAAAGAGGTCTGCAAAAAAACTTATGCAGATACAAACAACAACTACTACGCCTTAGTCCCAAACAAGTTGAGGTTAGCTATATGAATCCCAACTTCTCCATTTAAGCCAAATAAAAGCACCTATAAATTTGAAATATGTCAACCTGTATACTTAACTATAAAAAGTTTAAAGATCTTTCTCACGCACCAGCTTGATGGTCTTTGTTGAACTCGCGCCCTGTGGATAAAAGAATTAGTTAGCCTTTACGTGAACATACACCCCATAAAATTTCTTCTTATCTTATAGCATGACTGTCTATCAATGTGAGGGGGATTGATTATCTTATCCAAAAAAAAAGTGAGAGGGATTGATTGGTTTTTGCCTGATAAAATGTTTTCATCACCTATTAATTGTAAAGGTCTTTCTCAAATCTCAATGAAAAGAAATATTCTTTTTATTGCTGATATTTACGTGCGCCCAAGTTATTGTTACTCTTTAAAAGTCATCTTTAGTTTCTGATAAAAAGAAAAGGCATCTTTAGTTTCATCCAGCAGTTCTTTCTCCTTTTAAAGTTAAACTAGTTTTTGTACCTTTAACAAATCTACTCTTAAATTGTCGAAGCTCGGGTGTTTTCATTAAATTATATTATCTCAAATCAATACAATATGCTGTCCGCTTTGCATGAGTGATGACATGACAGTATGATTCATTATTATATGCTTCTATGAGTTTTGACTTGACATTTTAGTCCAGTGGATCACTTTAATCAGGAAGCATGCGGAAGTGGTTGCAGATGATGATGCTGTCCTTCGAGTCTTCAAGATGTTCTGCAAGGTTCATATCACGCGCACTTCCCTCTTTAAACTTCAAGTATATATTTGGTTAGTAGATGCTGCAAAATTTGCAATCGTAGTGATTAGTGCTATAAGGTTTAAGATATGCATGCTTAATAAAGCATCGGTGCTTCAGGTTATAAAAAGCACTGCTTAGCCTCAACAGCCTAAAAGCCCATTTTTACTAATGTCTCACGATGATTCAACATGCTTTGCGATTAATGCCTTCCTTAGTTGATTATTACTGCCAGTTACATTCTCTAAGTGGAACTGTTAATGTGGATTTATGTTGATGCACTATATGTCGATATCCAATATGCTTCATTTATCTCATAACTAATAGCTTCAGGATCTTAATCTTGCAGAGACGTCCACCGCTGGAAGCCAGTAAGGGGAAAAAGAATATGGTAAGTTAGTGTGCTTTCTGCAAAGTAGATGCATTTGGCACTATTAATATTTGAGGAAAGGAGATCCACTGTATACATTTCTAGTGCTCTTTTATCGACTTCCATGGTTTCCTTGTCTTGCGCGTGCTCCTTTGCAGCGCCATCCTCTTGTGCCAACACTGCCACACACCGGCATGGCTCCACGCCAATGCTTCCTCGGTCGCCTCAGCTTAGCCACATCCTTGACTACCTCGTGGCCCTCATTACGTGTGAAGTTACAGATACCATTAGACTGTGTTGCTTTTGTCATTACTATATTTTATATGTGTATATATATATATACATATACATATATATACATATATATATATTGCGGCAAGTTAAAAAAAATAGTCCACACTGAAAACATCTTGTACGGACATACAGGATTATGACTTTGCCTCTACTCATTATGTTTTTTAAATTCATGCTAGCTCATTCTTTTGTTTCCTCAAGCATTAATTTTTTAAATTACATTTGTTTCTTCTAACCTTGCAATGAACCTTGCAGAAACTTCAAAAGCAGCACAACTGCATTCCAGATGAACACTATGTGCAGACATTATTGGCGGTAAGTAATAGACTTGTCTATCTAGGCTACTCTCCATCTTTATTCTTATTGTGTGTTCGCAGGATTCTGCGACACATCTTTTTTTCCTGGAACTCCATTCTTTTAGATAGCACACAAAAAGTAGTCATGTTCAATTGATATTCCAAGGAATTCTCTTCGTGGATTGCTTGTGAGATTAAAGGTTCTAGTTTTTAATTGTTTTACAGATACATGGTTTTGAAGGAGAACTTGAACGTAGAACGATAACCTATACAGAGTGGAATGAATCTGCGACAAATATGGAGAAGAAGGGTTGGCATCCTATTACATTTAGCTATTCAGATGCTGGGCCTGTACAGATCAAGAGAATAAAGGTAGTATAGGATGTGTGTTGGTTCTTGATGAAAGAAACTAAGGGAAATAACAGGGGGCAGATGACAAGAAAATAAAAGCGTATACTGGAATAGATGTAAAAGGAACTCTAAAGAACTGAAGCTGAAAAATCCTATATTATTTCACTGCATCTGGACTATAATTTATAGGAGAAATACTAACTTAAAAGACCTAATAATCAGCGCAAAATCTGCTGAAAATAATAAACTCCTAGAGACTAGTTTACTCCTAAAGACTAGTTCAAAATTATTTCAAATTCACATAATTTACTGCAGTAAATAACTCTTAAGCTGAAACAGTAAAATAATTTTACTATTTTCAGCTTCTAAAGCATATTTCTAGCGCTCCTCCTTGCTTTTGAAGCTGCAAATTCTAAATTTATGTCTTGTAAACCTTTAGCGACTTTGTATGTAAATATGCCAACTGATCTTTGGACTTGCAGTAAATTGAGTTCACTTTTCTATTTTGCTGCATCTCATGATTGTCAATGAAATAAGTTGGCTCTTTTTTCGGCTTCATTTGCATCTTGCTTTGAGGCTTGTCAACTTTCTTCCAGATTTGCATTTTGCCTTGAGGCTTTTCAACTTTCTTCCAAATTTTGTTTTTCTGAAATATTGACAACTTCTCTACTTTGCCTCATTTTCACATATGTCCTCGGTTGGAGGATTATCCGCACTTGTAGATTATTTTGGCTCCATTTTTCATCTTATGTTGGATCAAAGGAGAAGTTTTTACCTCTCATTTTAACCCTTACAATCTCAAGTCCAGTTGCATCATAAATGAAACAATGTTTATCTTCAAAGGATACTTTAAATCCTTTTTCCATTAGTTGTCCAACACTCAATAAATTTTTATCAATATCAGGAACATAAAGAACATTTGAAATTTTCTTAGTACCTGAGTTTGTTGGGATTGCAACAGTTCATTTTCCTTTAGCAAGAATATAATCATCATTCCCAATTCTGACTTTCTTATTTCCCATAAACGTGAATTCTTTGAAAAGATTTCTGTCATATGTTATGTGGTTTGCACAACCACTGCCAATCAACCAAAAATCAGATTTCTTGGTTGAAAGAACAGTTGCCACAAACAAGTGATTGTCTTCTTCTTCATCGGCGACTTGGGCATCTACTTCATGCTTTTGAGATTTGCCTTTGCAAATTACAGCTTCATGACCAAGTTGATTGCAAATTTTGCACTTTGCATCTAGCCTCTTCCAACATTTGAATGGTGGATGGCCTTTTTTGCCACAATGCTGACAAAGTGGGTAATTTTTCATTGCATTATTACCCTTGCTTTGAGTTTTGTGGTTGGCTGCCAAGGCTCCTTCAACCATACCATCTTGCCTCATAAGCCTCCTTTGCTCTTGTGCTTGCGATGTATTTAAGAATTCTGCCAAGGTAATCTTGGATAGATCCTTTGTATTTTCTAAGGTAGTTATGGGTACTTCATATTTTTCAGGCATCGTAACAAGAATTTTTTCAACAATTCTTGAATCTTTAAATTTTGTACCAAGCAACCTTACCTTGTTAACAATGCCAAGCAACCGATCTGAGTATTCTTTGACGGTCTCAGATTCTTTCATTTTCTGTAACTCGAAGTCCCTTATTAAATTCAACACCTTCATACCTTGTATTCTTTCATCTCCTGTATATTCTTCTTTCAGATAATCTCAAATTTTTTTGCTGATTTGAGGCACAGATGCCCCAGTCAGGAGGTATGAGAGGCTGTCCTTGGGTGTCAGATGAGGGGTAGAGGTAGGCCAAAGAAGTCTTGGGGAGAGGTGATCAGGTGAGGCATGGTGCAACTTGAGCTAGCCGAGGACATGACCCTTGATAGGAGGGTGTGGAAAGTTGAGGATTAGGGTAGAAAGTTAGTAGGCAGTCGAGTGTTTCCCCTTGTCTTCTTGTTTCCGTAGTATTAGTGATAGTATAGTAATATTTTATCCTTAGATGACTACTACGACATATCTTGTATTGTATTACTTGTTATCAGTGCTTCTTTCATCTTGCATCGTACTGTCTTAGTCTCATTTTTCTAAATATCTTGTACTGTCATTACTATTACCAGTGCTTCTTTCATTTTTTCTTTAGCAGAGGGTCTATCGAAAACAATGTCTCTACACGTCCAGGGTAGGGGTAAGGCTGAGTACATCTTACCCTCCCCAGACCCCACTTGTGAGAATACACTAGGTCGTTGTTGTTGTTGTTGTTGTTGAGAGCCATAACTCTCGTGAAAATTGTTGCAGACACGCCAGCAAACAAAGTTGCTTTCGCCTTTGATTTCCTGGTTTTCTTTTCCTTGTGACTCTTGATCCTGGCCACGGTGGGATTGTTAGGCAGCGGAAGAACATCTTAATGCTCTTCCACGGCTTCCCAAATATCTAAAGACTCCAAGTAATTCTCCATTCTCACTGCCCACAATTGGTAATTTTCATCATCAAAGACTGGAGGAGCCAATTGAGAAAAACTCGTTTTAGTCTCCATCCCACTCAAAAAAAGATTTTATTTAGGTCCCTTAAGAAGATGGTTCTTGATACCAATTGTTGGTTCTTGATAAAAGAAATTAAGGGAAATAACAGGGGAAGATGAAAACAAAATAAAAGTAGTATACTGGAATAGATGTAAAAGGAACTCTAAAGAACTGAAGCTGAAAATTCTATATTATTTTACTGCATCTGGACTACAATTTATAAGAGAAATACTAACTTAAAAGACCTAAAAATCAGCACAAAATCTGCTGAAAATGACAAACTCCTAGATACTAGTTCTCCTAAAGACTAGTTCAAAATTATTTCAAATTCAAATAAATTATTGCAGTAAATAACTCTTAAGCTGAAACAATAAAATAATTTTTCTATTTTCAGCTTCAGCTTCTAAAGCATATTTCTAACAATGTGTGTAACATTCTGTTTTCTCTAGCTTGGGCATTTGGCATCTTGGATCAGTTTCAGCTTCTCTTTCTTCAACTTTCCTTTTTGGTTTTCCTTGTTGACTTTCACGTTAGTTTTCTTTTATCAGCTTTGCCTTTTGGTTCTTCATTGACCTTCTCAGTTGGTTTTCCTGCTTCTGACTTTGCTTTTCCTTTTTTCCCTTCCTTGACTTCCTTAGTCGTGTTCTTTCTTAAAATTTTTTGTTAGTCATTTCTTCAACTTCACTAGTTGTTTTTGTTTCTTTAACTCTAGTTATTATTGCATCAAGATATCTTGCCTACTAAACTGATTGCTTTGTGGAACTTCTCCCTTCCAATTTTTACAGGATATCAGCAATGTTTACTATGAAACTGAATACAGAACAGAGTGGTGTCGGAATAATTCTACTCTGGTCCCCTGTTTTTTGTTTGCGAGGAAATTCTCACGAGGGGCTGCAATGCGCCTCTTGAGTGAAGGAGTAGTTTCTCAGTTCGATGTCTCCTCCATAATGAACTCAACACCGTGATTTCATGAGTCTCTTTTTGATAGTTTTTGACCTTCGCAGTATGCTTCGGTGAGGGGATTACTTGCCCTTGATAGAATTACATCCTAAGTGTGTTACAACACCTCTAGCTTACTGATATAGGAAATATACTGGTGGAAGCTGATTGTAGTATGGTTCATGTAAAGACTTAGTACTGTAGATATTAAAAAATCACATTACTTGGTACCTGCCTATTATGCTAGGGATTCTTTCTTTCTTTTTCATTCGGCACATAGTGCATTATATTTCGAATAGGAAAAGCAAGGGTTGTTGATTTTTGTATGATTGTCTTGAGACAGGAAATACCTCTGTTTCCAGTTTCTTCCCCAAAGATGCTTATAAAAGTTTGTCCATTCTTTATCAACTTCAACCGAGAGAACTGCTCTCATTGGTTAGGTTATGGTGCTCCAACCAAAAAGGGACATGATCTCATCACTTGGGGCTGTCGATCATTTAAAATTCAGGCGCGATAACTATTCATTTTTTTAATGATGGGGATCGGATTAGTTTGTCCAAAATTCGATTATTTAATTGGTACCAACTGCTGTCTGCTCTCTACCAGTACAGGTAGATAACTAAATGAATGTTTTATCTTAATCGTAAAAGACTTAGCGACAGTTTCAACCCGTTTTTGCTACAGAATGAATGAATGCACAGAGAAAGACATATTTCCTGAAGTGAATCCAAACCGATAAACCATGAACAGAACGAGTTGTTTCAGTTTCTTGCTTCTCTATAATTATATAACATTGACTGGCTTTAAGAAAATGACTTCTATTGTTAGGGAAATTTCCTGAGTAGCTAGGCACTAATACATTTGGATGAATATTATCAATAAGAAACAGGTGAAATGCCAGTTTACTTGCTTTATATCTAGACACTATAAGACTTAAACAAGGTCTTGTTTCCATCCTTGATGGCGTGCTCTGAGCTCCCACATAGCAGTGATTTGTCTCTGGGCTTCTAAAGCAATTTCAGCCTTTTCTCTAGCCTCTTCACAAGTTCCCATCCCTGAAGTGCATTTGTCTGCCTCCTTTTGATATTGAGATACCATCTTTTTTGCCTCCAGCAGTGCCATGTCTGCTCTTCTCTGATTTTCCGTTGTTTCACTCTCCATTTGCTTTAATTCCTCTGTCAGCGACGCCGTGAAGTTTCTTTCCTCCTCCTCACTCACCCCCAGATCATGTTCCATGCAATCTGTGAGACAATGGAGAGAAAGAAAAGCTATCATTCAAGAAAAGGTAGTTATAATAATAACTAGCAAATTAAAGGTTGAGAAAACTGACCTGTAAAAGAAGTCACATTCACACCTAAGAAATAAATAAAGAGGTGATCCATATCAAACATACTGTTGAAAACATCTCAACATCAAGAGAGTGACTATGAACTGTTTATATTTACTTGACTCCATAGCTTATGAATATTAGGTCAATTCCAAGACAAATGTTTTCTTTCATATGTGAATCAAACTTTTTGAAGTCAGTGGATTTACAGTGCACAATTAACATACATATTACCACCACAAGAGAGGAAATTAACTAATTAAAGAGGAACGTACCTTGTGGAAGAGAGAGAAGGGGCCGAGTAGCACAATCACAGGGACAAGAGGGGCAAGAATAATGGGCAGAGGAAGAAACAGTTTCAGAGAGATGCCAATAGAGTGGTGGACCTGCTACATAACCAGTAATGCACAATCCCATAATTAACACCACAAACATCACCATCTTCCCACTCCACCTGCTTCTTCCATGTTTATGTTGTGGATTCATTTCCTTCTATCTCTTTATGTTTGGATCTTTTCTTCTCTATCTGAACTGTTATGTCTATGTTAAAGAGGTTTTTAAGGATCTACAATATAACTGTGACTGAGCTACTCTTGAAGTTTTCTTTTTGATATCTAATCTTTAGGACTTGGTTGTTTGTTATCTATGCGAAACTTGGTGCGTGGATTTTGGGAGATGTTAAAACTGGAAAACTCTGTACGTGGTAAATATTAGAATTAGGAATATTATAAGTATTATCTTTTTCTAGATTTTAAATGACATTACCATCGTATAATTAGGCAAAAAAAAAAAAACACTTACAATTATGTAACAACACGTTCTACAAACCCTTTTATATTAACCTGAGCTCATTTTTTAAAATAAAAATTGCCCGTGTCATATTGTAGGAACATGAAACATCCCATAGTGTAATAGCTTCTGATTAACAAAATTATGAATCTAATCGGATTACACATTTGCATCAAAGGTTAAGAAAAGTGGGGAAATGAAAGTAAAAAGAAGAAAAACGTGAAAACAAAAAAGATTTTGTAATATATACACCCAAACGTCCACACCGATTATGGTCTCGTGTAAATGCAAAGGATTGTGTGTGTGTATAACATGATTTTATGTTTGTCTGCAAATGAGATATTATATAGGTCCCATCTCTAATGGTGGTAGAAGCAACTAAGATTTATTTAGAAGATTACAACGCTTTAGCAAGAACTCCGCAATGTCAAAACAACAAATTCAGTTATAAGTTACTTGCACATCTCAATGTTGTATTTGAGTTGCCCAAGCTAGTATTCACTGATATTGGTTAGTGCAAGTTCACTAAAATTGAAACTACGAGTTGCATCAGCTTTAAGCTTATTAGATCTTGAACATAACCTCAATGCCAAGAATCAAAAGGAGTAGAGCAAAAAATGAAACGTTATTAAATTCACTAATGCAGTTCATTAGACCCTGCAAATACGTTTTTGCATCCATTGCCGTACATATAGAAATATCATATAACAAACTAATATTATCCGGCATCATGAAAACAGAATTACTAGCAAAATTATTCATGCTTGTGGTATCTGCACGACAAAAAATAGATAATATTGATGTCATCGAATGAAATTTTCTATGGAAAATAATCAGGGAAGTTCCTCAAATTTATGCAGACCCTTGCAATTCTTAATAGAAAATAAATTCAAGGTGATATGGCAGTTGATGCGTTGAAGTTTCCTAAGGGGTCCTTCGTACAGAGTGAATGAGAACTTCCTGTTGTAAAGAAAAGATTTTGTGCTAATTCAACCTCAAAAACTCGCTCAAGAGGTAATGATCGACCAAGATCATATAAAAATATGACAGTGATTTCCTTCATAGAATGTGCTATATTCTAACACCTATCCACTGTCACATGTTAGATTCAGCTCTCAACTTCATGGACATATATTGTGCTCTATAGTTGACTGAACAACTGAATGATGGATTTGCAATTGGCAGTTGTAAACACTTTCTTGAATTCTGGCTCGCACTCAGATTAAACTGATATTCCTTGCTCAATTACTAATACCTCAATAGTATCCTGAGCAACTTGACATTTACTCTCAGATATCTCCTCCTGACTTCCTCTCTGGGTTTCACCAAGCCTTTGACATCAGTGATCCCAATGGGAAAAATAGCATGGAGAAGATGCCGTACATAAGCGCCTATGGCACATTCTCTGCGTTTGACTTGATTACCTTTTCACTAATCGCCTCACTCAGATTCTTGAGAACCAACATTATCTCCTCCTGCTGAGGATGAGAGGTTTGGCCCATGAAAAAGGTTGTTATTACTCCATGTAAGTCAATAAAACTCCAACCAGGAAGTTTTTTGAGCCCAAGATCCCTCATTTGGACCCATGCCTTACCAACACCCTCCCACTGGGCCATTGAAGCGTAACTATGAGCCAATTGCACATACCTTCCAGCATCCCCATGATCTAACATTAAGATTTCTTTGCAAACAATATCCCTAAGTTCTACAAGGGCTTTCGTTTTGCAAGCATCAAGAATTATACCAAGTGAGTCAGCCATTGGTTCTGGAAATTTTGTCTTATAGAAGTTGTATGCATCTTTCACCCTACCAGCTCGACAAAGTAGATCAACTATGCAAGCACAGTGTTCGAGTTCGGGTGCAATCTTAAAATCCCTTTCCATGGAATCAAACAAGCTTATACCTTGGTCGACAAGTCCATTATGACTACAGGCAGAGAAAACAGATAAGAAAATAACACTATTTGGTGTAAGACCACTTTGCACAAGCTCCGAATACAACTCCAGGGCAGTTTCTGCTTTGCCATGACTGCCATATCCGGCAATAATTGTGCTCCATGAAATGAGATCATGTTCTACGATCCTGTCAAAACACTTCCTCGCACTGTCCAGGTCACCACATTTGCAGTACATATCAACCAAAGCCGTGCCTATCTTGACGCAAGGTTCAAAATATCCCCTTACAACAAGATTATGAATCCACTTCCCTTGCTGATATGCTCCTACCGAGGCACAAATTTGAAGAAGAGAAACCACTGTAATTGAGTCAGGTCTTTGATGGGCTATCCTCATTTCATTAAACAGATGCAAGGCCATTGCTAAATGCCCATTCTGAGCATTCCCTGCAACAATTGCATTCCAGGAAACCACATCTCTGCTTTTTATCATATCGAAAACAGCAAGCGCTTGCTTCAAATAGCCACACTTTGAATACATGGTGACAAGTGAATTTTGGGCAGGAGTCTCCATGGCAATTCTTTGCCTCAACATGTAGCCATGTATAGAAGTTCCTACTTTCAATGAACCTAATTGAGCACAAGCTGCAAGCGCACTTGCTATAGTAGTTGTAGACGGTTCAATTCTACTACACAACATGCTTTGAAACACTTGAAGTGCTCTATCTGCACGTTCATTCTGAACAAGTCCTGAGATAATAGTCGTCCACAAAACTACATCTTTATCCTTTGCTCGCTCAAAAATCTTAAACGTATAATCCATGTTCCTACATTTTAAATACATAAACATAAGTGAGGTCTCAAGATGCACATCTAATTCAAATCCAGCAGCAACTATCTGTCCATGCACCACTTTTCCCAATTCGGCACAACCCTCTTTTGCAATTGCAGAAACCAAGGACCCATATGTTTGATAATCAGGCCATGTATTTTCCAACCTCATTCTATACATTAGCCTCAATAATTCTTCTGTGTCCCCCACTAAAGAATACCCTGAAGCCAAAGAATTCCAGGAAACAATATCTTTTTCGTCCATCCACTCAAATAACTTCCTAGCATACTGAATTCTTCCACATTTGCCATACACATTCAACATACAATTCAACAAAACAGTGTTACCCATGAATCCATATTTTACTACAGAAGCATGCAAACACTCCACATGAATGCTCTCTGATACCCCAGAAAGCATTGTCAACATGGTAACAGAAGTAGGCTTTATTCCATCATGTAACATAGAATTGTACATAACAAAAGCATGCTCAAAATCACCACTCCGTACACAACACCCAATAACAGCCGTCCAGGGGACAATGTTCCTCTCAGGCATTATATCAAACGCTTTGTGTGCACGCTCTGTAAGCCCAAAAGACGAATAAAAACTGATCAAAGAAGACCCAATATAAGGATCAGACGAGAACCCATTAACGACTACGTGTTGGTGTAGCAAAAGGCCGTGAGGGAGGAGGTTGAGGGAAATGCAGGCTTTGAGGAGAGTGGGAAAAGTGAAAGGGTCTGGAGGAACAGAGGATTTGAGCATGGAGTTGTATGTAAGTAAAGCATGATGGTGGGCACCTTCCGAGGAAAGACGGTGGAGGGTGGCGTTGAAGGACTTGGTGGTGGTGGTGGCGGTGGCAGTGGCGGAGGAGCGCCGAAATGGCGCCTGTGTTAAAGCGCGGAAGAGGATGTTGAGTTTGAGCTTGTGCATTATTCATGGTCACTTTCTTCCTGGATGAGTACGCTCAACGTCACAGACAGCTCTGCGCAGCTAAAATCCTGTTCATTCACCTTCCAACTAATGCTTCTACTTCCCAACTCTTTTTGAAGGTTTTCCAATTCTCGTTCCACTTCTTTCTGGGCCTTCGTCATTCAATTTGTTTTTATAACTGTCCGATGACTTCCACTTGGATTTAAACATGAAATAAAACATTTCTGCTCCTTTCATTTCATCTCGAAAATTACGATAAAAATCATTGTCACCAAAGTTTGATGTGCATATAAAAATCGTCCTACTGAAATCGGAACAATTAGTATTCTCGTATATAGAACTGATATTCCTACAACTGATAATGCAAGAAATTGTACAGCGGCTGTACTACCACTCACTAATATTGCAAGAAAGCATCTTTACCTTACATCAACGTTTAATATTATGCAAGTAGATAGTGTCCGGTAACATGTAAATTGATGTCGTAAGACCGAACGATATAGTCTAACGTTTGTCCGCACAAGTTACGACTGTTAGCTGCCATAAGTAGTTTAGCTGTTTTTCCCATAAGAAGATCCAAAGGCAGGGCCATGAGAATGCATTCTACAAAGATATCATCAATCAGTACTGTTTGACGAGAATATATCAAGTTCCATGACATTATTAAGAACATCTAGATCACAGCACAAGACAATGCCAGCAGTAATAATAAATGGAATACGAAGATGCTATAGGCCACATAGCCAATGAGGTTCATCATTGCAGGGTACAGAAAACAAGCTGCTCAGATCACGTAGTGTAAAACACTCCAGGATTTCGCCATAAAGCAGCAAAAATTTAAGGTACAAGTTTGCCTCGGTTTCTTTCACTAAAATGGTCTCATCAACCTAGTTTGTTTGCTTCTTTGGATACTCTCTTGCCCCAAATATTGTAGATCCAACTCGAACATTTGTACTGCCCATCTCGACCTGTAGCAATAAACTAAGCATTATCAGTATGTTGTGCTCAAACATATCTTAACATGAGGTCAGAATGGAGCATATGTATAATTCAACACTAATGCCGGCTAATTAATAATGTTAACAACAATCTAAACTACTGTTAGCCCCCAAAAAAATAGCATACAGAGGAAACCAATAAAGAATAGAGAAATATCAAAAGAAAAATTCAGACTAAACTTGAGTTGCAGCGAACGGTGAAGGGGTGAAACTACTATGCTAGTCTGCAAAAGAGCCTTAATCAAATGGGTGTGTGCGGGAGATGGGCGAGTTGATGGCCCAGATATTGGGAATTACAAATCAGACTCAAAAGCCTACTAATAACAGAGACCATTAATGAAAACTGAGTTAGATATCTAATTTATCATACTTGGTTTACTTTATAAAGAGAATATTGTATACATGGTCCAATCAGACTACCACATTGATCCCTAGAAGGAGAAGAATCGTGGTATTCAAGTTCTTTCTAAGCCTACTAATGGTTTGATATGCTTAGTGACAAGTCAGGTTACTCACAGCGAGTTCAAAGTCACCCGACATGCCCATTGACAGCTCACACTGATCTTCAGATATTTCAAGAGCCTCGCAAACCTCACTTCTACATCTTGCTAAAGTCTGAAACCAAAGCACGATGAATATCGGGATATTAGAGTTGAGGATATAATAATAGCAACCAGGACAAGAAGAAACAACTATAAAACCACAACCTTAAAGTTCTCGGGAGTTGACGTATAATCTGGCATCCCAATAGTCATCAGGCCACAAAATTCAAGATTAGGGCAGTTTGAAGTAACATGTTTGACGAGTTCCAAACACCCATCTGGTTCGACACCAGATTTAGCTGCAACAGAACCCAATCACAGTTACTTTTTCCTTCTTGAATATGAGCAGAACCTTCACAAAATTGGAGGAACCAAATGACTTTAATAAACCAGAGACATACTCCAGTTACCCACTTTCTTCCCCACTTGTATTAACTTGGATAAAAACTTTCAATGGCTTTCTTCCAATGTTCCCAGCCACACGGTTGAGCTGATTTGCAATCTATAGAATGCAGAAAACAAAATATAAACTATGTCAGCCAAAGGAAGTCTGTCCTAGCTCACAATATTGAATGTCCACCAATGTGTTCATAGACACAGTTATATTGCTATTGGAGTTGAAACTGGTCCAAATGGAGTGAAATGAATATGGAAGATCATATAGGTAATCCAACTAGTTTGGGTTTGAGGCGTAATTTTTATCGTTGTCATTGGTCTTATAAAAGAATATAAGTTTATACTAGTTTGAATTGCTGGAAGGAGAAAAGTTATCCATTTTATGAGGTGAAATTTCTACAGAAGGACCAAAGGGAAGGATCATTTTTTATGGGCACAAGAAGGGTATTCTACAAAAGTTGTTCTACCTTTTTCTTGAATAAGGTAAAATTAATTTTCAAAAAATTGTTCTATCATGCCCTTGGTCTAACATTATCTGATTTTTTTATATGGAGCCAGTTTTGTAACTAGCACAAGTCTCGAGCAAGGATGTCAATGCTTCGGATCGAGGTTATTTTATAAAATTTGTACCATACCAATTTTTCGGTTACTCTATGTTGTATAATTAGACGTTTTGAAACCATGCCAATCATAGCGTTTTTTCTTCGGAATCGATATGATTCTGTTAATTTTCGGTATTTTTCTTAAAATGTCAAGTAAAAGTCGCTAATAGAAGTTAAGAACGCGATATTACGCACTTGCTTAGGACTTCGACAAAATTCTCTGGATATTTTATTATTTAAAAGACGATGAATCAAGAGAATATGAAAAATAGCCAGAATAGAGATTCATCCCACTGTTCTACTACATCATAAGAGAAATTAAGCAAAGATAAAAGAAATATAGATCACACGAGTGGGAATATATTAGTCAAGATGGGACTCAATAATAGAGTCTGTTAGAAGATTAAGTATCCCGTAAGAAAAATCTAAATCATACAACAGGAAAGATATTCAATACCTTATGGCGTGCTACTCAAAATCGTTGGAATACCTTGCGGCTTGCTGCTCAAGATGCTAGCCACAACTAATTTAGTTTTAGTAGGAGTAGCATAATAGGTTTGGAAGTTGAGACTTTGGGTTTTAGTTACTTATTGGCTTGTAAATTTTTTCATAATCACAAGGCCCGAGGAAAAAATTAATAATTTGTTATTTTTAAACTTTATATATAAAATATTTTTCTTATATAAAATTATTCGGTATGATTTGGTATTTTTTTCAGTTTATTTTTGTGAAATTAAAAATCTACCCTCATTATCGGTACGGTTATAGATCTATATAAAAACCTGCGGTTTTATTTAAAAAAACCTAATAATCAGTTCGATACGGTTAAGTTTAGTCGGTTTTTAAAGATCCATTGACATCCCTAGTCTCGAGTATAGCTTTATAGCATCTAATTGGTTAACATATGCACAGGTTTAAAGGCATTAAAGACTACTGCATTCTCAAGTCATCAATAGGCATTACATCCTTCAGAATTACTCACTAATTCATGAATCGGAAGACTTTCACATCTTACAAAATCAAAATTTTCATATAATAAGTTCTAGTATCCTAATTCAAGAACATTAAAGGTGTCCATCAGTGGTATATTTAAGAAAGCAATAATGAAGAGAAGAATCAAGGATTAAAAATTCTCCAATATTAATTGGGACAGTCCAGAAGGAAGTATCCCTTCAGAGCTTTGCAACCATTACAATCTCATATTCAATAGGCATTGAGATTTAAACGTATTCTTCGTAAAGTTGGTTACATTACATCAAGATAATTTGGGGAACCCTGGACCCAAAACTCCTCCCACCTTTGGCAACAAGCTTTGTTCACATGCAGATTACACATATTTGTAGGGAATCTCCTCGTCCATCAAGGAGTGCGGATAAAATGTTTATCGAGATGAAAAATGTAGGAAACAAAATGAAGAAAGGAGGAACCTAGTCCTTCACCTATGCGGAAAGAAAGAATAGACGGGAACATTGGCTGAGCTTCTTATCATCGCTTAGCTGTGTTCCATTTACCAAGACTCAAAGCGCCTTATTAAAAAAAAGAGAGAAATTATGCAGACTCGAAAAGGTATAATAAAGAAACAGGTTAAAGAAACCAATTGTTATCAATTTATTCCTCGAAGCACGTCCGAGAAACTTCATTTCATGGAATGAAATGAAGCAGACAAGAAACTTCCCCCTAATCCACTTCCTCTCAGAAGGATATTCTTATATTCAGGGCCCGTTTGGCCATTAAAAAATATTCCTTTTTTCCGAATTTTTTTTCACTTTTTTTCTGAATTAATGTTTGACCATGAAAGTTTCAAATTTCCCTTGAAGTTAAATTTTGAAAAATTTTCGGAACTTGAAAAACTACAAAAAGTTATTTTTCAGAATTTTCACTTCAAAGCACTCACAAAAATTCAAAAATAGCTCCAAACTGTATTCATGTCCAAACACGACTCTAATTTTCAAATACCATTTTCAACTTGAAAACAAATTTTACTTTTTTCCGGAATTTCACAATTCTTATGTCCAAACGCCCGTTTAGTGTTTTCAAAAGCGAAATGCCAAAAAATGACAAGGTCCATAGGGCTTGCAGCGGAAAACGAGAAATGAGCGTGCAATTCACAAGACATTAAAAATATCAATATCAAAAAAATTAGTACAGTAAAATTAACTCCAAGAGGCAATCAATTCTCCTTAAATTCACTTTCCGTACCACTCATTGAAGTGAACACTTCTCGAAAGCGCATAGCTTCACTGTGAATTGATAACACCTTGTTTTCGCATTGCTTCATCGCTTTAAAAAACAAACGATGGCTTTTAATAACACTGGTTAAATATACTTTTTCCCTCTGCTAGCTCATACTAGATGTGAACAACTTTAGATAGCTTTTCAGGCATGGACAGAGAACATTGGAATCCACACATATTCAATAACAACTCCACAAGCCCGTAATTTAAATTCACTTAAAATCTCAATTTTCATCTTGCTAAAACTGGTTTTATTTCCTTCTTATTACAACTGGTAATACGAGTAAGATAGCTTCTAGCTCTTATGCTCAATCAAACTGCATAACATAATTTTTCGAGCTGGGAGTATTAGTTACCCTGTAGACTATTTAGAGGAGATAAACTACTAGTGGAGTATGTGTTAAATGTTAATTACCTTTTCATCATCTACAGTCTCCACCATAGCAAGATTTGGCACTCCAGCTGAAACAAACAAAGATGAGGAGATTGATTATAAGCTCTATACCAGTTGCACAAACGAATTGCTCAAACTCTTCATTACCGTTATTATGTCATGCATGCTATATCAGAAAGGAGATAGAAACTTATTGTCCACTTGTCTGACTGACGTAAGTGAAGGCAAAATGTTCACTTGTCTAACCGATGCAAGTGTAGGCAAAATGTTTCACGACCTCTAATGTTTTTTGAAATATTAGCAGTACTTAATGTAACCAAAATTTGGTGAAGCAAGCATGTTACTATTCACCGAGATAAAGTTTACAACTCTTGAAGCAACCCTGCCCTCCAACAGCATGCCAAAAGAAAGGATATCTTCCCCTTATTTCTCTTACAAAACTTGTCCAGTAATCACAATTTTGTATGATTTCCTGCTTCATCCTCAACATATTTTCATAGAAATGTACATTTCACCTTACTGGTCCGTAAGCAAAAGGATAGGAGAAGGAATAGTGAAGGAAGAAAAGAGAACATACTTAATAATGGCTTGACTTTATTGCTCTGCAAATTCCCTATGAAATGCCACTCTATATCATCTGGAAGCTGCAATTTACCAAAGGAAAGCAGTATAAACACCTCATCTGAAACACAATACTTCACATTGTTCCCCACAGAAAATTACGATGGCCCACATTACAAATACAACCAACTTATGAAAAAAATACTCTCCCTCTCTCTCTCAGATGAATAAAAGATGTTCATATTATATACTTAATAAACTATTTAAATAAGGAATTTATACAATATATCAATTCCCTGTATAATTCTAACAATGTTTTGCAGGAAAACAAATACCGTGAATAAAGCAAATAAAGGGGAAAAACAAGATGGTTGCGACGCGTCATTCTCTTCTTCATGACGAATCGCGACCACTTCACGACACATCACAATTGCGGCGTGTCATGCTCCTCTTCACGACGGCATCAGGCCCCCCAAGTTTTGTGACACATCATGACCCCAAAGTCCTGTGATGCATCATCTTCACAACGCATCACCACATTTAATGTGCGCATGCACTCCTATAAATAAAGGCCACTCTTTGTGTTGAAGAAATCCTGAGAAAGAACCAAATAGCCACTTTTCTCTCTAGCTTTGGCAATACAGGCAATATTCTAAAAGTCATTTTTTCGTTAGATTCAAGTACCGCTTTAATGGAGTAATATCTTTTTGTTGGGATAGTTGGCGGATTTATCAGCTAGCGAGCTTTAGAAGGAGTGCATATGACACCTTAGGCGAACTAACACTGGAGCAGTAGGTCACTTACTCAAGGGACAAATCAGTAAGGTCCATTGGACAAAGCGGACAATATGCATGAGCAAGAGCGAGCAATTACAAAATTATCAAAGCAAACATCTCTTGGCGACATTCAGATAGAAAATCGAAGCTACTGGTCAAAAGCTTCATGATCCTATACATACAGAGTATCCCAAACAACAAACAGACAAAGATTTAATTTTAAACCCAACCACTTTCCTCGACTAAAAAGACCTAAAACCATATGAAAGGCAGTTGTTCCAAAAAATCTAAAATCTCTTGCAATTTATCCATACTTAGCTAAAAAGAACACAATGGAAGCAAAATATTCCCACACGAGATACCAGTTAATTGAGATAAAACTAGTTAGGCAGTGTGGGATTAGATTCAGAGAACCCCTAATTTTCGTAAATTATTAGTATTGGACTGACATAAACCTTAATAGGGTGATTCCTATAGTCAAACTAGAACAATTAAATCAGGGAAACCAATCAATCATATAAACACAGGCTTAAATTATGTAGAGGCAATCACACACGAGCATAGAACCTTTACCTGAGGAGCCTTATCAACGAGCTCTTGGACATAATTTTCACCGAAGGAACGGTGACCGGCGGCGTAAACTTGTTTGATAAGAGATACCGGCTTCGTCTTGCTTACAGCCACCAGCCGTACTTGGTCCGATCTACGTCCAGAGCGCTCGGCGGCGTGTTGAATCCGATGAAGTACCGACCGTAGTGCCGTCGCAGCGACGCCGTCGGTGGCGGAAGCAGCAGCCATTCCTGAATCTAACGGGTCCGTCGCCTGCACTGCACTTGATAAATCTTCTTCCTCGATTTTCCTCGTCTCCTCCACAGATTTTTCTAGATTGTTCATCTTGTTCGAAATTTATTAGTGGCTTTTAATACGCATTCTTCCGAAATATACATTTCAACCATATATGTCCTTTTACATATTTTTTTAATGGAAAAAATGTCAAATTTGTTGATGCTTTGGCTAAAAATTCATGTTTTTGCATCTAATTTACTTTGCAGTATAGCTTGATCTTGCTGATTTTTATGTGAATATTTATGGCTCGAGCTTAATAATGTAATTTATATGTTCAGGAGTCAATTAGAAGTAATTTGAAAAGTTTCCGTGCACGGTGAAGTAAGAAAAAAAAAAGAATTTGAAGGAAGTATAAGTTTGGTGCCTAGGTCCCGAACATCGAATCGAGGTTCACTTTGCGAAATCGGGACCGAAGCATAAGAAACCAGAAAAGCCCCGGACACCGAAGCGAGGGTCACTTTGCCAGATCGGGACCGGAGCAGAAAATTTCAGCTTCTCCCATCCGAATTAGGAGAAGTTCAATTCGCCCCAACAAATCCTAGCCACTATAAATACATTAAGAAAACGTGCTTTTAGGGGGAGACGCTACTTTGGAAGGAGAGAAGACATTGGGAATATTATCTGGAAGCAAAAATATCACGTGGAACAACTTTTGGAGGAGAAAATCATCGAGTTCTTTATTCCTTCATCTTTTTTTTTTGTAATTTGTTTATGCGAAATACTTGAAAAATTGCTACTACGAATATGAGTGGCTAAGCACTCTAGCTTCTAGGATTGTGGTTGACATGATTATTAACGTTTATTAATTGCATCCTCATTGATTCGAATTATCATCTTGTGGTTGTTTCTTTAATTCTAGTTTTAACTTGTGAATTGTTGTAGCTACCAATTCACCTTACTATCTATGCTATGCTTGGGAAAGTTGTGTTTAGATTAGAGTAGAATTAAAAAGAGCTTGTTTCCGAACCCGTGGCTCGGGGAACGATTTCACGGTTAGGATAGGAATATACCTAACAGTCTTGCTTAGTTGAATACAGTATTATATTCGTTCATGATAGACTCAAAGCATAAGAATATAAGATTGATATATTGTGGATAGGCGAGTAGTATTATAGAAACATGCTATTCATATAAACGTTCCGGTCAGTTAGCAACCAAGTAGTTTAGTAGATAAATAACATTTTTGATTATCTTGGACAGTTAATTGATTTTAGTTTGCTTAGATCTAAGTCTATGTGGATTCGACATCCGACTTTCGAGTCACTTTATTACTTGACGACCACGTATACTTGCGTGTACTTGGGGAACTAACAAGTATTTTGTGTCGTTGCCGGGGACTTAGTTATTGATTGCTTATCTAAGTTAAGCTTTTAACTTATCTCTGTTCAAGTTTTTACTTTTCCTATTTAGTTATTTTTCTAGATTAGACTTTTACTTTTATCTTTACAAGTTTTTTTTTTTTTTCTTTTTGTAAATATTTTTATTTTTATAACAATTTAATTTTTCTCTTTTTGTGTTTATAGTTCTCTCAACATGACATATGGGGATGAAATATCCGGAGGTAAGGTTATTGATGAAGACGCTTGGTTGACACAAGAATTTTATGGCCAGTCTTTTGGGCTTGTCGTGACCTGAACTCTGGGAGGTCTGAATTTGAATATCGGAGTAAGGGTTAGTATTGGGACGGATATTCACGATTAAGGGAATATGCAGAAAAAGAAGTTATCTTCTAACAAAGTTGGTGAATGATTGGTGTGAGCACGTGATTTTTGCCATGCTCGAAACACTCTGATAAATAAAATAAAAATATATCTCTTAATTAATTGTTAGCTTAATTTAGGAATTTGATAGAACTTTGAGTTACTTATATTTCTTGGTTGTTTTTAAGTAATTAATTCATGAAAATACCTAAAAATATCATGCATTGCATTAGGAATTTATTTTTATATTTTTTAGGATTGAATTAATAATTATTTATTTTACAAAATTAAAAAATCATAAAAATGGCTCATTTTACGCCTTCCTTAATTTTAATCTTTAATTCTTAGATTCAATGGGTGTTTTAATTTCTATAAATAGTTAATTTAGCTTAGTTTCACATTTAGGTAGATTAGGATTTTAATTGCTAAGTGTTCTAGTTTTTAGAATTAAAAAGAAAAATTAAAAGACAAAAAGAAATTAAGAAATAAAATAAAGAGGAAGAAGGACCGGATTTGGGCCAGTGTTTTAAACTTAAACCTGGCCCAATCCGAAAATGACCGGACGAGCCCAGCATCCCCTTCCCCCTCTTTTTAGCCAAACGACATTGTTTTGTTACTGTGCTCATCTGAGCCGTCGATCTTCACAGATCTGACGGCTCTGAACTATCCCACCCCCCATATAAATATGTCCTAACCAAAACCCTACCCCCCTTCCCCGTTTCCCCCTCTTTCCAAAACGATCCCCCCCTTTCTAAATTCAGAGAAA
>MCJB01026232.1:0-18631 GCA_002018475.1 Nicotiana obtusifolia
ATATGCTACCCCCCCATGCTCGGTTCCAAGATAAATACCCCCCGCCCGCGTTGACCATTCCTTGGGATGTTTCTTTAATAAGTGAGTTCTAATTTTACCCGTCCCACCTTCATTACCCCCAGTTCTAAACATCCACACATGTCCACAAAGACCACAAACGGCCGTCTGATTTTCTTTGTTCTTCTGTACAAATTCCCAAACCTCATATCTATCCTTACGTTGAACCGGGACTCTAGTGGGAGGTACGGGAGGAGGCAAGTCGGACTGAACTTCAGGTGGACTAGCATCAAATTCACGTTGTTCTTCTAAATTAACCCCAGTTTCATAATTAAATTCCGCTTCTACATTTTGTGAATCAAGAGGATTAAAGGAGCTAAAATCATGATAATATTGATTTTCCTCTACGTGTTGACTAGAACTACCAATAATTCCTTTACCCTTATTTTTCGAACGACCGCGTGCCCGCCCCCACTACTAGTTCCAATTGAACCTCTTTGAGACATAATTATAATTTATAGCAAATAAAATAACCAACGAATAAAATAAATATATCACAAAAATATAATTAAAGAGTAGAGATAGGAACGACCAACCAATATAGCCGTATAATTGAGATGAAGTTGAAACTTGAAGTTTAAATTGATAGCAAGTTAGCAACTCCAAGTAAAAATTGATAAATAATAACCAAAATTGTGGAATTTAGATTTACACAAGTAGCCAATGTAACAAAATAGCAATATTGTAGATGATTTTGAGAGAATTAGAGAGAGTTTGATGATTTTTGTGAATAATATGATGAAATAATGGGGTATTTATAAGAAAAAATAGTTGGGGGAGGGGGGTTATGGGGTGGTTATGGGCTGAAAATAGCCGTTTTTGGCCGTTGCCCAACGGCTATTTCATCAATAGAGCCGTTGGCAACGGCTATAAATTAAAGAAGGAAGGCTGCTCTGCGAACCGGTCCGATCCGGTCCCGGACCAAAAATATACCGGTCCGTTCGGTCGAAATGCGTAGGACCGTGTCGCTACCGGACCCCAAGCCCCCACACGTTATTTGGTCCGGTTCTAACCGGTCCGGGCCGGTTTCCGGTCCCAAACCGGTCCGGGCCGGTCCGGTTAGAACTGGACCAATAGCCACCCTTGCTGGCTAATTGTGGAAAATTTCGGTCTTGCTGGGTAGTCTTCTTTTAAATTCCTTAACTGAGTTGCCTTAGTATGTGTAGTTGTCTTGTTTAGCCTAGTATCGCATGTCTACGTTTTTAACCTTACTTGAAATTCGTGCAACATGCTTAGTTAAATTGCATGTTTCCTTCATTATTATAATCGGTCTTTAACTGTAGGATTCCTTACCGTTAATTTGTTGTTCCATAATTTATGAGTTGCATATTTGCTTTTGGAACTACGAGGGGGTACCTCGGGAGATCCCTCTATCTTGTATTTACTTTTGAGACTACGAGGCGGTACCTCGGGAGTGCCTCTGTTGTTTAACTCTATTTGCTGTGCTGTTGCCTTTATGAAATTTCTCGTTCTTCATTTCTCAGTCATTTCATTGTACTATTATATTTTCTGCCTCATTTCCTTTTATTCCAGTAGGGCCTTGACCTAACCTCATCACTACTCTACCGAGGTTAGGCTTGGCACTTAGTGAGTACGGTTGTGGTGTATTCATACTACACTTATGCACATCTTTTTGTGCAGATCCAGGTTCCTCCTACCAGACCAGATACAAGTGAGCTGAACCGTACGTGGAGACTTCAAGGTATATCTGCCAGAGTCCGCAGACCTCGGAGTCCCCCTCTATCCTTATTATGTTATTTTCCTTATTCTCTTTAGACTCTGATGTATAGAGAAACTTAGTATTTTCTCTTAGAAGCTTGTGACTTATTTCTACTGGATTTTGAGAGTTGTAATTATCTGAATCGCAGTTTTTATTTGTATTTTATATGTTGAGATTTGAGTTTAGTTTCATATTCAGTTATTTCCACAAATTGTTAGGCTTGCCTAGTCTTAGAGACTATGTGCCATCATGATACCCTACAGAGGAAAATTGGGGTTGTGACAAGTTGGTATCAGAGCTCTAGGTTCATAGGTGTTATGAGTCACAAGCAGGTTTAATAGAGTCTCGCGGATCGGTAAGGAGACGTCTGTACTTATCTTCGGGAGGCTATGGAACTGTTAGGAAAAGCTTCACTTCTTTGATTCCTTATTGTGCGAGATTTTGGTTTCAAATTCTAAATTTCTGTATTTCTATTCTCTCACAGATGGTGAGGACACGTACAACTGGATCAGGTGACCAGACACCCGCGCTCCTTGCTAGAGCCATGAGAGGTCGGTGCCAGGGTAGAGGCCGAGGATGTCCACATAGTGCAGCCAGAGCACCCGCATGAGATGCTACAGAGGAGCCACTAGTGGCTCCAGTTGGAGGGCAGGCACCTGAGATGCCTATTACTGCATCAGTCCTCCAGGAGACTCTAGCCTAGTTCCTGAGCATGTTCAGCACCTTGGCTCAGGTAGGATTGATACCACTTGCTCCTGCCACATCTCAGGCCGAGGGAGGAGCGCAAATTCCCACCGCTGGAACCCCAGAGCAGCTAGTCCAGTTCGACCAGGTTCCAGAGATCATAGTGATGCAGTCTGTAGCTCTAGTTTAGCTCGAGGTTAAGGCAGCATTTTCTGAGGCGGAGCAGCTCAGGCTCGAGAGGTACAAGAAGTACCACCGTATCCTCCATACTATGGGTGTGGCAGAGACTAGTGGGGTTTCTTTCACTACGTTCTAGCTTAGAGGAGCGGCCTATCAGTGGTGGCACGCATACGAGTTGGGTAGTCTGACTGAGGCGGATTCACTCACTTGGACTCAGTTCTCAGACATGTTCTTGAGGGAGTATGTTCCCAGAGCTTCAGAGATGCATGGCGCGCAGAGTTTGAGCAGTTGCTCCAGGGTTCTATGACATGTCAGAGTATGTAGTCCGATTAAGTGATTTGGCTAGGCATGCACTGGCCTTGGTTTCTACTGTTCGAGAGCGGGTTCGTTGGTTTATTGAGGGGCTCAACCCCAGTATCAGATTAAGCATGGCCCGAGAGTTGGAGATGGATATTGCGTACCAGAAAGTAGTGGGGATTACTAGGAGGTTAGAGGGTATGCTAACTCGGGATAGAGAGGAGAGAGAGAGGCCAAGAGGTGTCGAGAGTCTGGCACGTATAGTGGTACTTATGTCCCAGCTGTAGCTCGCCAGGGCAAGGGTTATATGGGTCGCCCTGTCCATTAAGCACTTCTAGTCGCCAGCAGTGCTCCGGCCACTCCTAGGCCCCAAGATCCCTATTATGCACCACCAATGTCTAGTGTGCCTTCTGTACGGGGTGCTTTTAGTGGTCAGTCTAGCCGATCAGGCCCGAGACAGCCACAACAGCCACGTCCTCCAAGTGCTTGTTTTGAGTGTGGCGACACTCGCCATATGGTGAGGATTTCCCCAGACTTATGAGGGGTACACCTCCACAGATTTATCAGGCACCGCGTGCTCCATTGCGTCCTCAGGCTATAATTATAGCACCAACTACCACTCCACCCGCACCACCCACTAGAGGTGGAGGTCAAGCAGGTAAAGGTCGCCCTAGAGGGGGAGGCCAGGCAAGATATTATGCCCTTCCTGCTAGGACGGAGGCAAGTTGCATCCGATTATGTCATCACAGTTATTTTTTCGGTCTGTCATAGAGATGCATCAGCCTTATTTGATCTAGGCTTCTCTTATTTATATGTGTCATCTTATTTTGCTCCATATTTGGGTGTATGACATGATTCCCTGAGTTCACCTGTATATGTGTCTACACCCGTGGGTGGTTCTATTATTGTTATCCGTATGTATCAGTCGTGTTTGCTTATTCTTAGTGGTTTTGAGACCAGAGCCGATTTATTATTGCTCAGTAAGGTGAATTTTGATGTTATTTTGGGCATGGACTGGTTGTCGCCCTATCACGTTATTCCTTGATTGTCACTCCAAGATGGTGACGTTGGCTATGCCAGGTCTACCGTGGCTAGAGTGGAAGGTGCCTTAGATCATGTTCCTAGCAGGGTTGTCTTATTTCTTAAAGCTTAATGAATGGTTGAGAAGGGGTGTGATGCGTATCTGGCCTATGTGAGGGATGTTAGTGTTGATACTCCTACCGTTGAGTCAGTTCCGATAGTGAGGGACTATTCAAATGTATTCCCGGTGGATCTTCCTGGCATATCGCCTGATAGGGATATTAAATTTGGCATTGATTTGTTACCGGGCACTCAGCCCATTTCTATTCCAACTTAAACAGTTCCAAGAGTTGCTCGATAAGGGCTTGCTCCGGAAAGAGTTATGCGGATCCAGAGTTATAGCCTAGTCCAGACAAAAGAGTTATGCGGATCGGAAGGTTCACGACGTTGCATTCATGGTTGGGTAGCCGGTCTTGCTCCGGGTTTCGCCCATGAAGGGTGTTATGGGGTTCAGAAAGAAGGGCAAGTTGAGCCCTAGGTGTATCGGGCCTTTTGATAATCTTGAGAGGGTTGGAGAGGTGGCTTACAGACTTGTACTACCACCTAATCTCTCTGCAGTTCATCCAGTATTCCATGTTTCCATACTCCCGAAAGCATCACGACGATCCATTTCATGTGTTAGACTTCAGCTCAGTCTAGTTGGACAAGGATCTATCTTATGTTGAGGAGCCAGTGCCTATTTTGGACTGGCGGGTTCGAAAGTTGAGGTCAAAGAACATTGCTTCAGTGAAGGTTTAGTGGAGGGGTCATCCGATCGAGGAGGCGACTTGGGAGACCGAGCATGATATGTGCAGCCGTTATCCTCATCTTTACCACTTCAGTTGTGTCTTTATACTCGTTCAAGGAAGAACGATTGTTTTAAGAAGGGGAGGATGTAACGACCCGGCCGATCATTTTGAGAGTATTAGCACCGAACCCCAATTTATTGCTCCCTCTATTTTATTTTGTGGTTACGTGACTTTTCGGGAGGATTTGTTTTTGGTTTCGGAGTGAAATAGGACACATAATCCCTATATGAGAATTTAAGTTCTAGGAATTGATCGTAGTTTGAATTGTATGAAGAGGGCTCAAGAATGGAGTTTCGACGGTATCAATAACTTCATAGGGTGAATTTGGTCTTAGGAATGTGTTCAGATGTTAGATTGGAGGTTCGTAGGTCATGTTAGAGTCAATTGGCGAAAGTTGAAAATTAGATGATTTTTGGAAGTTTGACCGGGAGTGGACTTTTTGATATCGGGGTCGGTTTCCGATTTCGGAAGTTGGAGTAGGTCCATAATGCCAATTATGACTTGTGTGCAAAATTTGAGGTCAATCGGACTTGATTTGATAGGTTTCGGCATCGGATGTAAAAATTTGAAGTTATAAAGTTTATTAGGCTTGAATCGATGCGCAATTCGTGTTTCTAGCGTTGTCTGGTGTGATATGAAGGCTTAATTAAGTTCGTATGATGTTTTAGGACTTATTGGTAGTTTTGGCTGAGGTCCCACGGACCTTGGGCGTGATTTGGATCATTATCGAATCATTTTTGGACTTAGAGGAATAGTTGATACTGGGCTGTTTATTGGTGTCATTGAACCTGCGGTGGGATTGGCCGGAGGTGCGGACTCGCATAAGCGAGCTTTGAATCACAGACGCGGAGCTGGCCTTGCCCAGCAGTGGTCGCAAAAGCGGAACATTTTAAGCAGAAGCGCCTTCGCTTCTACGATGGCAGGAGCGCAGAAGCGCTTTGGGTCGCAGGTGCGATCCTTGTATCACAGAAGCAGTTATGCAAATGCGGGCCCTTGTCTGCAGAAGCAAAAGTCCAGGACTTAAGTGTTTTCCGCACCTGCGATGATTTTCTGCAGGTGCGGCAGCGCAGAAGCGATTCTTGGGGCGCAGATGCGGTTTGACTGGGTAGAAAAAGGGAAAAAACGAGGGTTTGATCTCATTTTCATTTTGGGACTTAAAGAGCTCGATTGGGGCGAAAATTTGAGGGATTTTCAATTCTTTGCTAAAGTCATAGTTTCATTATTTAAATTAGTTTCCGGTGGTTATATTTATAGTATGTGATTGTTTTGGCTAGATTCGAGCCAATCGGAGTCGGAAAGTCGCGGGAAAGGCATTCTTCTCGATTAATTGAGCGAGATTTGAGGTAAGTGACTTGTCTAACCTTGTGTGGGGGAAATCTCCTTAGGATTTGGTACTGTTGTAACAATTTGTGATATGTGTGCACCGTGTACGGGAGGTGATGAGTACGTACACGGGCTAATTGTGAAAAATTCCGATTCTTGCTGAGTAGACTTTTGACTTTTTTTACAAAAGATGTTAGTGAATGGAATAGAACTACCTTTGGTAATTTATTTCATAGGAAAAAACACATGTTAGCCCGTTTGGATGGCGTTCAATCTGCTCCCAACTACCCTACTAGTAGATTTTTACAGAACCTCGAAACTAATCTCTTACAAGATTATAATGCTATTCTACACCAAGAAGAAGAATTCTGGAAACTTAAATCCCGTATCCATTGGTTATAAGAAGGTGATGCTAATACAAAAAATTTTCACCTTTTAACTCTCCAGCGCCGTAGGCGAAATCGCATCTCTACCCTAAAAGATAGTATTGGTAACTGGTGTTTTGATGCTCAATAAATTCAAACTACTATTTTTCACTATTATGAAGTCTTTTCACTACTGACTTACCCCACTCCTCCTTGAGTATTTTTAGTAACTTTCATACTTGTCTACCAATATTTCTGGGCTGATGATCTCGTCCAATTTCATTCCTTTATTCGAGGTTATGAAAACGTCGATGCAATAGTAATACCCAACAAGAGTCGGGGTCGAATTCTGCAGGGAGCTATATGTAAGGGAGTTAGTAGTATATATCTTAGCGTTGTGAGTTTGTATATCTAAATTTGCACTTACACAAAAATTGGTTGTTTTAAAGTTTAATCTAAACTACAATTGCAATTTAAGAATACAACTAGAAGATTGTTTTTGTTGTTTTTCAAATGTTGTAAAAAGCCTAGGGGTATGACCTTCACCTAGGTGTTTGCCTAACGGGTTGTAAACTTTGAAGCTTGTTTTATTGGTCGGGGTGTATTATAGCTATCAACACTCGGTTACCCACTCAATACCTTTCGGTCAGAGAATGATTTTGCCTAATTTGGCTTTCACAAATCCAAATGGATATTGAACAAAACGGTTGATAAAAAGCTCAAGTAGGGTTTTACTATCTCTAGGTTCAACCTTTTAATTGGGTTTATCAATCTCTCGATTGACCCAATTTCTTGCTAGCCAAGTTTTCCTAGACTAAGTCTCTCTTTATCAAGTAGCGACCAAGTCAAATAGGCATGAACTAATATTTGCAACCATTAATTCTTCAAATAAAAGCAAGAACAAGGCTAAATAATAAACACCCAACCATAAACAAGCAATAAATCAAACACCCATTAAGTTTATACACTAGGGTTGGGTTACAACCCTAGTGAAAATCTAGCTACTCATACTTAAAATGGAAGAAATAGGAGAATAAATGATAATTAAGCCCATATTGCTAATTAAATTGATAAACTATATGTTCAAAAAGCTCAAACTAGCAAATACTACTAAAAAGGGTAAAATGAACCGTCTACTGTAGCAGCTGATGTCCAAAAAATTACCCTAAAAATGTAAAACTTGTCTATATATACAGGGTTGGAAATTTCGGACAAAAATGCCCCTTTGGAGGTTCTGCGGCCGCACAATTCCATGTGCGGTCCGCACTTATCTTCAGCTTGACAAGATTGAAAACTGCGGCCGCAATGCATTCCTTTTATAGTCCGCAGAATTGTAACTGCGGCCTCACCTTACTCTTCTGCGGTCCGCACAATTGTAACTGGAGCCGCACAATTATTCTTCTGTTGCTGCACAATAATTGTGCGGTCCGCACTTTTAGTAGACTTGAAATGCAGGTTCTCTGAACTTTGCTCTGACCAAGCTTCTGCGGCCGCACAATTCATGTACGAATCGCACTTTGTACCAATAATTGATGGATTTTTCTTCATAACCTGCAGCCGCAGATGATATTCTGCGGTCCGCACTTCTGGGCTTTTGCGCCTTTTTTTTGTCCTTGAGTTCAGATTACTCCTTATTGAGTTGGAGTTCATCTCGGGGGCTCATCTTTCAATATTCCTGCAATGAAGCACATTTCATCAGTTTTTGAGAACACATTAAACACTTTTGGACTAAAACGAAAACTAAAGGGCGCTAATAAGTAGTCAAAATCCCTACTTATCACCTCCCCCAAACTTAAGCTTTTGCTTGTCCTCAAGCAAATAAAGTAGTTCCCACCTACACAAGTTAACAGCCATTCCAGCAATTCAAAGTGAGTCACTCACACATCAATAGGGACCAACAATTACCCACACCACTTATGAATTATCAACAAGGCAACAAGTTAAACTTTTAAGCACAAGTAGTTCTAATGTGACACTTGATCATCAAGAGTTGACTTTATTCATCAAGGAAGCTCGCTCTTTCATGTAGGTCATTATGGATCCCAAACTCCTCCTCCTCTACTCTCCGTTTTCCCATCTCACTTAAGAATTTTAGCACTCAATCCAAAGATTTGTGAAACGTTCGCTTATCTCTATCAAAAGAATGTCGCAAGTACGGCTTAAGTACCATAGGCTTTCCCCTCATGTAAATCACCACTAATGTAAGCTCACTCGGCTTGAAATCACGTAGGGCTTTTCTGGAATGTGATGAAGGCTTTTGGACTAAGGTTGGATATGCTATGATATAACAGGTTCATTTTTCCTTAAGCACTCCATTTTCTTTTCTCGGCTCATGCTTTTCCAATTCTTTGAGGCATTGTCTTTTCCTTAGGGGAACTAGAGAGACTTAACATCACTCTTTCTTGATCTTGATATTCATTTTCTCCTTCTTTGATTTCTCCATGCTTTGCATCATTACTTTTCTTCGAATCCCTTTTAACTCTTCAACTTATTCACTTTCCTTTTGCATTTTTATTTTTGTTCTTTCTTTTCTTGCCTTTCCTTCCCTTCATTTATTTTATTTTTTGTGCCTTGATACCTTTTTCAAACTCCTTGTCTCTCCCCCAAACTTATGTTTTTATCCAATTGTTTCACAAGAGTGTTAAGAAAAGCTCGGGTGTCAAGAGAGGGTCATGACACAACGGGTAAAGGCTTGTAACATGGTTATCAAATGAGAAAGGTTTTAGGCTCGAATTGGTTGACTAGGTATAACAACATTGGTGGGTAATGGAAAATTTCAAGTGGGTCAAAGAGAGCCTACAATCACTTCTCAAGCCAACCAAAACTTAAAATTTTGCCTAGAAACAGATTCGGGGCAAGTTCTAGACCATTAGCACGGGTACTTGGACTTGCAACAACAACATATCACCTCTCACGCAACTGGATTGTTAAAAAGGATATAGTCGAGGGCCCACAATGACCATATTCAAGATTGAAAATCACCATGGTTCGATTAAACCATTTGATGATAGCCTAAGTCAACACAAGAGTCACAAGGTCACTACTTAGAGCTATTTCTTTCCAAAAACCTTGTTTTTAACCATAGGCATGTAGTTAAGTGTGTTGGTGTCAAGTGAAGCATGTTTGACTCTTCGAGTATGACTCGATTAGGTCTTTTTATTCATTACTACTACTATTATCATCAAAACACCAAAAACAGACTCAATCCCTTAAGAAGGTTGTCACGCCATCCATCGTTGGGAAGAGGCACCCGATTCACACAGAAATCACCTTTGGAAAGAACCGTGGCATTAAGAAAATCAAAGGCTTATTATCCACTAAAACATAAAAAGAAGCTATTAAATAAAAAAGAAGCTACTAATTCAAAAAGACGACAAACATAAAGATAAAGAAGCTATAAAACAAAAGAACTATTGAAAGTTAAACGAATATACATAATGAGAGATAAAAGGGAATATATACATAATGAGAAAGAGGAAGAAAATAGTAATAAGTTAATTACAAGCCAAATGTCTCATAGTTATCAAAATACAAAATCATCAGAATGTGTCAAAGAAACTCCAACCCCCCGAATAAAAATAAGCATTGTCCCCAATGTTTAATAACATAAGAGTAAGAGAAGGGTGAGAGTGAAGAAAACTCCCTATGGCTCTGTGTCCCAGCAGTGGCACCGACCTTAGCCTCATCCTATTGGATCTCATCATCCTCAAGTCCGGGAGTGGCTGGGTTGGTGAACTACTGCCTCAGCAGTGTCTGGCTCCTTAGACTGGCCAGCTGGTGCAATAGGAGCTGGGCCTGGGTGGTGCGGGTCTATTAACATATCAAATGGAATGTCTCCAGCTGCTGCAAGCTTTGTAAACTGGCTTCGAAGCTCGTCCACCGACTACTTAGATGCCTGCCTCTTTCTTATTTTCTTCACTTCTTTGCCCAACTCTTCCCATGCTGCACTAAAGTGTCCATGATTGTGTTTTGATTTTCCAGGAGCTTCTTCGAGGTTTCATCAATTGTGGGGGGAATATGGGGTGCCGGAGAGGATGACTCTGCTGCAACATGACTGGATATGTCAGTCAGCTTTACAGTAGTTGTCTGCATCCAGTCATTGAGGCTCGCCAGTATCTGAGAGACTTGCAACGTAGAGAGTGGAGTAGATGGCATAGGTACCGGCTTCAAAGCCGAGGTGGGAGGCACTGAGACTGAAGGTGGAGGCATGGCAGCTGCATTGGTAAAAGGCTCTGCTGAAGAGGATGGCATATAAGCTGTCTCTGTTCCCACCACCGATGGCTCATCAGACTGGCCTACGATGGTAATCAGCTGACCCTTTCTCTTTGGGTTGTGTGCATCCATCAGAGAATACCAAGAGAAGGGTTTCTTCGCCCGAACCTTCGTCTCATAATCTCTGGGCTCTACCCGTGCATCTGTAAGTTACTCAATGATGGTGTTGGGATGCGGGTAGGAGGTATCATCTTGCATGACGACCATTGAAATCACATCACCCACATTGATCGGGGTACCCGGCCATAATAGAGGTGACTAGAACTGCCCGTGTAATAGGTACGTTGGTTTCATTCTGGCACGGGTCTAGTCTACTGCATACGAAGGTCTGCCGTCCCTTCGCCTTGACATTTAGGGTGTTCTGCTGAATAAGAACCCCTGCAGTGATCCATGGTAGTGGTGGCCCCGTGGCTGCAAGAGCTCGGCTAGCTACGGGCAAGCTACATCACCTATCGCTAGCTTCTCCAAATATTGTGCCGGCTCAACATCCTCAAAACCCTAAGTAGGAGTTCAGTGTGTGTGGTCAAACCGCACCTTCAGATTTCTCACTTCTGTAACTTTGGTCCCTTTCTTTATATGTGCCACATTGGCATAGAACTCCCGGACCAAATACTCCTTGGCGTCCACAAACTGACTGGGTGAACCACATCCACCCCTTCCTCTCTTAGAACTGTCTCAACACGGCTGGATTATACTTCTCAAGATCTTTAAGCTGGAACTGTCGCTCAAGAGTGAGCGATCTCACAGGCCACCACTCACGGAAGCTGGTGAAGGCAGCTAGACTCACAAACGGTCCTCCCAAACCTTTTTCTTCTTCGACCTCTCAAGGCCGGCAACTGTAGTAGTATTACCCCATCGGCCATCATCCGGAATATCATCAACAGTAACTGCTGGTGCCTCAGGGACAAGTGTAGAAGACTCTGAAGCCTGACTGGCACTGTCCAAACCATCGGAGGTGCTATGTGAGGAGGAAGGCTCGTCACACAGTTGATACCTTCCATGTGGGTGTTGTGGCTATGATTGGACAGCGGGCTGCTCTTGCACTGAGTACTTCGCGAGATGGGGCATATGAACTAGATTAGAAGGGCTTGGGTTGTCTTCCTCAGCTTGCTATATCTTTCTTGGTGATTATCTTCTGGAGGGTGAGGGGCAAAGTGCTTTTGCCTCGACCTTTGGAAGGGTCACCCCTCCCTTTTGAAGTGTCACCGCGGCCACGAGATCTAACCATTTTCTGTAACAAGCAATAGTAGCAGTTAGTTGTGGTTCAATTTCAAACAGACAGTATAACACAGTGTAAAACATCAGTGCAGGGTGGGGAAGTGCGGCCCGCACAATTACAAGTGCGGCCACAAACTAGGTTGTGCGGACCACACAATTTGAACTTGCAACCGTGGAAATGGAACTACAGTCATCACAATTTTGAGTGCGACCGCGGATTTGAAATGCGGTCTGCACAATTATGTTTGCGGCCGCACATTAGACATCCCAAAAGTGCCAACTCTCTGATGACAAAGATTGGTCTGTTCTGCGGCCGTACATACTTTTCTGCGGCTGCGGTGGAATTTCTACGGTCCGCAGAATTTCAAGTGCGGCCACAGAATCATGCATGAACAAAGAACCCTATTCTCTACTTCTGCGAACAGCACAATTTCTTGTGCGGCTGTAGATTTCAAAACCAAATCAATCAGACTTCTAGGGTTTTCAAGTTTTGCACAGATTCAACATGGTATTAACAATTAAGCATGTCAATCAGTTTAGCTAGTTCCCATAAAGCAATTAGCACTTGACCCATTACAGATTAAATCCACATGGTTGGAAAATTGAAATCTATTGACAAATGCCCTAAACTACCTAAAAAAATTTGCAAATTAAACTAAAAAAATTGAAAAATTCTATGTGTAATTGAAGCATACCAGATATGAAAAAGTGCAACTAAATGATCACAGATGTAGATGGAGTGTGGCAGATGATTTCCAAGTTTTAGAAATTAGAGTGCTCAGAGAGGAAAAAATTTAGTACAATAGCTTTAGGCTACTATTTATATTTGCAGGCAGACTTGGGGAACAAAGGAGGAGTGCGGCCGCAGAATTCCTTCTGCGGTCCGCACTCTGTTACCTGAAGGCTCAATAGCCTTTGTTGGTCCGCGGTCCGCACAATTTGTGGTGCGACCGTAGATTTTGGCTGCGGTTGCAAAATTTGATGTGCGGCCGCATATTGGCCATTTCTCTGACAGACCAAACTTCAGAGAGTTTGCATGTTCCCTTTCCAAGTTGTGCGGCCGCAGTTGCCTTCTGCTGTAGCACTCCTAATTATGCGGTGCACACAATACATGTGCGGTCCGCACTTTTTCCACCCTTAGTCAATTTTCTGAGCACAGTTCCTGTGAAGCACACTCATTCCTGCATCATACTTCAAATCCAGTTAACACAAAATAACACCTATCTACAAAAGAAGAAAAGAAAAAGAAAAAGAAAACATGAGTTACCTCCCAAGAAGCGCCTGATTTAATGTCATGGCAAAACGCAGATTACCATCACTTCAAATGAATAACTGCCACCACGTGGCCATCATCAGCTGGTCCCAAATAAATCTTCACCGGTGACCATTAACTCGGAATAAATCATCATTTTTGTTCTTCAAGTTCAATGCACCAAAAGGTGTCACACGCACAATTTCAAAGGGACCACTCCATTTTGATTTCATCTTTCCAGGAAACATCTTCAATTGTGAGTTGAACAACAAGACAAGATCGCCCACCTTGAACTCCTTGTTTCGGATGTATTTGTGATGAAGGTACCTCATTCTTTCTTTGTACAAGGATGAACTTGCATATGCATGGTACCAGAACTCATTCAAATGTGCAACCCGCAAGTTAGCGGCTGCATCCCAATCAAGTATCAACTTCTTTAAAGCCCACATGGCTTTGTGCTCAAGTTCCTCCAGAAGATGACAAGCTTTGCCAAACACCAACAGGTATGGAGACATCCTGATAACAGTTTTGAAAGTAGTCCGATAAGCCCATAGTGCATCATCAAACTTCTTTGACTAATCCGTCTGGTTAGCATTCACTGTTTTGGATAAGATACTCTTTATCTCCCGGTTGGAGACTTTCACTTGACTGCTAGCTTGAGGATGATAGGGAGTCATAACTTTATGAGTGACCCCATACTTGCTAAGCAAAGTGTCAAAAGCCTTGTTGCAAAAGTACGACCCCCCCTCCCCCCATTGCTTATGATAGCTCGCGGAGTACCAAATCTTGTGAAAATATTCTTCTTGTAGAAAGCCACCACATTTCTTGCTTCATTGTTGAGTAGAGAAATGGCTTCAAACTATTTAGACACATAATCAACCGCGACCAAGGTGTAGGTGTTTCCACAAGAACTCACAAAAGGACCCATGAAGTCAATACCCCACACATCAAAGATATCGATCTCTAAAATGGTAGTGAGAGGCATTTCATTCTTATTCGAGATTCCACCAGCCCGCTAGAATTCATCACATCTTTTTACCATATCACTTGCATCTTTGTAGAGAGTGGGCCAATAGAAACCATAACTTAGCACTTTAGCCATCGTTCTTGCTCCGCCATGGTGACCACCATAAGGCGAAGAATGGCATTCCTCAAGAATAACAATTTGCTCTTCATCCAGTACACATCTTCTAATTACCCTATCCATGCAAATTCAGAAGAGGTAAGGCTCGTCCCAATAATAATCTTGACAATCCTGTTTGAGCTTCTTCCTTTGATTTGAAGAGAACTCATCCGGGATGATTCCACACATAAGGAAGTTTGCCAGATCGGTGAACAATGCCACCTCCTTCATTAAAATGGCCAAGAGTTGCTCATCAGGGAAGAAGTCATTGATCTCAAGGCCATCATGCGGCCTCCCCTCCTCCTCCAAACGAGACAAGTGGTTCGCCACTTGATTTTTCATTCCCTTGCCGATCTTGAATGTCAATATAGAACTCTTGCAACAATAGCACCCATATCATCAACCTAGATATTGAATCTTTATTGCTCATAAGATAACAAAGTGCCGCATGGTCCGTATGAACAATAACCTTTGCACCCATCATGTAGGGGCAGAATTTCTCAATAGCAAACACAATAGCAAGGAGCTCTTTCTCTGTAACAGTGTAATTGACTTGGGCATCATTCATGGTGTTAATAGCATAGTAGACCGGATGAAAAATCTTGTTGATACGTTTCCCCAAAACTACTTCAATAGCTACATCACTAGCATCACACACGAGCTCAAAAGGAATACTCCAATTAGGAGCGGTGATAATAGGGGTAGTAGTCAATTTGAACTTTAGGAATTCTAAGGCTCTCATGCAATCATCATTGAAGTGAAATTTAGCATATTTCTCTAAAAGCTTGCACAAGGGTTCAGCACTTTGGAAAAATCCTTTATGAAGCGCCGGTAGAACCCCGCGTGATCCAAGAAACTTCTTACGCCTTTCACTGATGTTGGAGGTGGAAGTTTAGAAATCACCTCTATCTTCGCCTTGTCGACCTCAATGCCCTTCTTTGAAATTTTGTGGACAAGGAAAATGCCCTCCTTGACCATGAAATGGCATTTCTCCCAATTCAACACCAAATTTATTTCTTCACACCTTGTCAATACTTTATCCAAAGTTGCCAAGCAATCATCAAAGGAATCCTCGACTATCAAAAAGTCATCCATGAAGACTTCAAGATAGTCCTCTACCATATCCATAAAGATCGCCATCATAAACCGTTGAAAAGTTGCCGGTGCATTGCATAAGCCAAATGGCATTCGCTTGAAAGCGAAAGTGCCATAGGGACAAGTGAAAGTTATTTTCTCTTGATCTTCCGGGGCAATAAAGATTTGGTTGTAGCCCGAATATCCATCTAGAAAGCAATAGAAAGCACGGTCGGCCAACCTATCAAGCATTTGGTCAAGAAAGGAGAGTGGGAAATGGTCTTTCCTTGTGACTTTGTTTAGCTTCTGATAGTCCATACACACTCTCCACCCGGTTACCGTTCTTGTTGGAATCAACTCGTTCTTATCATTGGTGACCACAGTTATGCCCCCTTCTTAGGAACACATTGCATTTGAGAAGTCCACGAACTGTTGTAAATGGGGTAGATAACCCCTGCATCTAACCGTTTGATGATCACCATTTTGACCACGTCTTGCATGGCTTCATTGAGTCTCCTTTGATGTTCAATGGAGGGTTTGGCATCTTTCTCCAAGTTAATCTTGTGCATGCAAAATGCGGGGCTTATTCCCCGAATATCCTCCAAAGTTCACCCAATAGTTTTCTTCCTCTTGTGGAGCACCGCCAATGTAGAGTCAACCTGCACGTTAGTCAAACAAGAGGAAAGAATAACTGGTAAAGTAGAACAAAGGCCAAGGAATTCATACCTGAGATGTGGAGGCAATGGTTTCAACTCCAAGATCAGAGGCTCTTCAATTAAAGGCTTTGTAGACGGAGTTTCCTATTCTCAAGATCCAAGGAAAGTGTCCGGGGTGCATAGTTGTACGACCATATTCCTTGCAACGAAGTAACACAACCATGAAGCCATCCATCTCGTCATCATCAACATTGAGCAAGACGGCCTCCGACATATCACCCACATTAATTGTGGCACTTGTATCATCATAATCATATCGGTCACCACGTCCACGAATGAACACACTTCATTGCTATTCGGTTGCCTCATAGATTTGCACACATGGAACACTACTTTTTCATCACCCACCCGAAAAGTGAGTTCTCCGGCTTCCACATCAACAAGAGCCTTCCCCGTAGCAAGGAAAGGTCTTCCAAGAATAATCGGCCCCTCATAGTCCATTTCACAATCAAGAATAATAAAGTCCGCCGGGAGAATGAACTTATCGACACGAACCAATACATCTTCAATCACCCCCAATGGTCTCTTCATTGTACGATCAGCCATTTGTAATCTCATCGATGTGGGTCTTGATTACCCAATTCCCAAGGTCTTGAAAACCAAATAGGGCATCAAATTGATACTCGCCCTAAGATCACAAAGAGTTTTGGCAAACTCGGCACTTCTAATGGTGCAAGGGATTGTGAAAGCACCGAGATCTTCCAACTTAGGAGCCATCAAATGCGCAATTGCACTCACTTGGTGAGTGACTTTGATAGTTTCAAAATTCTTCGACCACTTATTTGTCACCAAGTCCTTCATAAACTTTGCATAACCGGGCATTTGCTCCAAGGCTTCAATTAATGGCACATTTATCGAGAGACTCTTCATCATATCAATGAACTTTTTAAATTGATTCTCACCATTTTTCTTGGCGAGCCTTTGAGGATATGGAGGAGGTGGCTTAGGCAATGGTGCCTTAGCCTTTTGCACTACCGGTTCCGATATGTCAATCACATGCTCCCTAGACGGGTTCACTTCCTCTTGAGTCTCGTCCACCGTGTCATCAATATCAATCCGAACTTTATCATTAGCTTGCAATAAATTGGTTGGGATCTCCTCTTCTTCTACCACTTGCTCATCATCCACAAGTTGCCTTTGACTTGAGGTGGGTGCATTCCCACCTCTTCCACTTCTTGTAGTAACGGCCATGGCATTCCCCGTATTGTGCTCACCCTTCGGGTTCACCATTGTGTCACTTGGTAGTGCCCCCTTAGGACAAAAATTTAACGCTTGAGAGATTTGACCCATTTGCACCTCTAGATTGCGGATCGATGTGTTGTGTGAAGCAAGTTAGGCATCGAAATCGGCATTCTTGTCCATCATTTGTTTGAACATGTTCTCGATACGGTCCATTTCATTGTTGGACGGACTAGGAGTATGGGAAGGATAAGGGGTGGGTTGCTCGGTTGTTGAAACATCAGGGGCCTTTGAAAACCCGACCCCCGATTCCCTTGATTGTTGTTCCACCCGTCTTATTTGTTGCCTCCCCAATTGCCTTGGTTATTATTGTTATGCCAATTCCCTTGGTTGTTGCTTCCACTCCAATTGCCTTGATTGTTGTTATTCCAATTGCCTTGATTGTTTCTACCACTCCAATTACCCTGATTTTGAGAATTCCAATTGCCTTGATTGTTTGAAGGTCTCCATTATTGTTGACTAGGGCCTTGGAAGTTGTTTCCTTGCCCTTGAAAATTGTTAACATATTGGACCTCTTCTTCTTGGTCATTGTGAGAATCACTTTGATCAAATCCACTATTATCTTGCACAAAATTGTCCACTCTTTGTTGCACTTGTGGACTTCTTGTTCTTCGCTTGTTCACCATTATATTGACTCCCTCCATAGCATTGACTTGCCTTGGGTTTTGCACTTGTTGAAGTTGAGCCTTTGCCAATTGGTTCATGGTGGTCATCAACTCGGCTATGGTTTGTCCATGATCATGTAACTCTTTATGAAGAAGAATCACATTAGGGTCACCTTGTAGAACATGGGCTCTAGATTGCCAAACCGATGAAGTATCCATCATCTCATCCAAAATATCACATGCCTCCGCATAAGGCGTAGTCATGAAGTTCCCATCGGCAAGTTGATTCACTACATATTGGTTGGTTGTATTGATCTCTCGATAGAAAGTTTGTTGAATTATGTTCTCTGTCATATCATTGGTGGGGCACTCTTTTACCATTGTTCTATATATTTCCCATATCTCGTGTAGTGGTTCATTGGGATCTTGCTTCAATGCTAGAATTTCACCTTGAAAAATAGCCATGTGCCCAGGAGAGAAGTACTTAGAGATAAATTTCTCCGCTAGTTCTTCCCAAGTATGAATGGAATGATTTGACAAGCGTTCCAACCAATATAAAGCTTTCCCCCGTAGAGAGAAGGGAAAAAGCCTTAGCCTCAAAGCACCTCGGAGACATTTGTTTGTTTGCCCTCCCCCCC
>MCJB01026232.1:18651-33988 GCA_002018475.1 Nicotiana obtusifolia
AATACATATCGATGAACCCCTTCAAGTGTTTATATGCATTTTGACCCGGTGCACCAGTGAAAAACCCTCGTTGCTCGAGCAAAGTGAGCATCACGTTGGTTATTTAGAAGTTGCCCGCCCTAATACGGGGAGGGACTATAGCACTTGCATACCCTTCATTCGGCAACACCCGGTGTGGAGCCGCTCGTGGTGGAGGTGGGGGTGGAACGAGAACATTGTCTTGAGGTGCACGACCTCGTCTGTTGGCTTGAGGTTCAAGAGGGACCTCATCCATTTGATCTTCCTCCACGTCCAAATCCCCTAAAGCTACATTTTCGAGCTCGTTGTTTGCTATGATTGCACCTACAATACTCACATGTTAGTAACAAGGAAGGAAAAGAAGATATCCCAAAAACACACCTAAATATATAGCTAACACCGTTTTTAGCTCCCGGCAACGGCGCCAAAAATTAATCTCGTCCAATTTCACTCCTCTATTCGAGGTTATGAAAACGACCGATGCAATAGTAATCCCAACAAGAGTCGGGGTCGAATTCCGCAGGGAGCTATATGTATGAGAGTTAGTAGTATATATCTTAGCATGTGAGTTTGTATCTAAATTTGTACTTCCGCAAAAATGATTGTTTTAAAGTTTAATCTAAACAACAATTGCAATTTAAGAAATAAAACTAGAAGATTGTTTTTGTTGTTTTTCAAATGTCGTAAAAGGCCTAGGGGTATGACCTTCGCTTAGGTGTTTGCGTAACGGGTTGTAAACTTTAAAACTTATTTTATTGGTCGGGGTGTATTATAGCTATCAACACTCTATTACCCACTGAATACCTCTCAATCAGAGAGTGATTTTTTCCAATTTGGCTTTCTCAAGTCCAAATGGGTATTGAAAAAAACGGTTGATAAAAAGCATAAGTCGGGTTTTACTATCTCTAGGTTCAACCCTTTAATTGGGTTTATCAATCTCTCGATTGACCCAATTTCTTGCTAGCCAAATTTTTCTAGACTAAGTCTCTCTTTCTCAAGTAGAGACCAAGTCAAATAGGCATGAACTAATGTTTGTAATCATTAATTGTTCAAATAAAAGCAAGAACAAGACTAAATAATAAACACCCAACCATAAATAAGCAATAAATCAAACACCCATTAAGTTTACACACTAGGGTTATAACCCTAGTGAAAGTCAAGCTACTCATACTTAAAATGGAAGAAATAGGAGAAGAAATAATAATTAAACTCATAGTGCTAATTAAATTGATAAACTCTATGTTCAAAGAGCTCAAAATAGCCAAAATTACTAAAAAGGATAAAAGGAATCGTCTATTGTAGCAGCTGATGTCCAAAAAATTGCCCTAAAAATGTAAAAATTATCTATTTATACAGAGCTGGAAATTTTGTACAAAAATACCCTTTCGGAGGTTCTGCGGCCGCACAATTCCGTGTGCGGTCTGCACTTATCTTCAACTTGACAGGATTGGAAAACTGCGGCCACAATGCATTCCTTCTGCAGTCCGCAGAATTGTAACTGCGACCGCACCTTGCTCTTCTACGGTACGCACAATTGTAACTGCGGCAGCACAACTCTTCTTCTACGGCCGCACAATAATTGTGCGGTCCGCACTTTTGGTAGACTTGAAATGCATGTTCTCTGAACTTTGCTCTGACCCAGCTTTTGCGGCCGCACAATTCATGTGCGGACCGCACTTTGCATCAATCTCTGATGGATTTTTCTTCACAACCTGCGGCCGAAGATGATATTCTGCGGTCCCACTTCTGAGCTCTTGTGCCTTATTTTTGTCCTTGAGTTCATATTACTCCTTCTTGAGTTGGAGTTCATCTCGAGGGCTCATCTTTCTATATTCCTGCAATGAAGCACATTTATCAGTAAAGCTAAAGGGCGCTAATAAGTAGTCAAAATCCCTACTTATCAGCTGTCATTGATCCAAAAGTATTAGCTTTTTGCAAGAATATTTTTACTAACTTTGAATACCTGCCAATATAAATAAAACTTATCTTCGTCTTATTCCAAAGGTACGACATGCCTCCATGATCACTCAATATCGACCCATCGGTTTATGCTCCACTATTTATAAAATCATTACTAAAATCATAGTTCAGCGTATTAAGCCTTTGCTTGTTAATATTATAAGCCCCACGCAATCTAGCTTTCTACAAATTTGTCGTGCAGCGAACAATGCAATTATGTTCCAAGAAATTATCTCACACTTTAAACACAAAACTGGTAAGACGGGTTATATGCTTCTTAAACTTGACCTTGAAAAAAATATTTGACCGACTAGAATGGTCTTTTATTCGACAAGCACTTCGCTACGGCCGCACAATAATTGTGCGGTCCGCCAAATGTTCTCCATTTCTATTCTAATAAACAGTACTCCTACACCATTTTTAGTCCCTCCAGAGGAATAAGGCAAGTTGACCCTCTCTCCGTTATTAATTTATCTTATGCAAGGAATTATTCACTAGAAAATTGACATCGCCATTGACTATCAACTCTGGAAATCAATTCAAATCGCTCGAAATGGCCCAGCCATCTCACATTTATATTTTTGCAGATGATATTATTCTTACAGCTACAAATATCGACAAAAAGTTGCCATATGATTATTGATGTCCTTAATGATTTTAATACTGCCTCGGGTCCAAAAATCAACTTTGAGAAATCAAAAATCTTCTTGTCTAAAAATTGTATGCAGTGCAATAAGAATTTTATCCTAACTTCCTTCAATATGTGTGAAGGCACTAGTTTTGACAAGTATCTAGGGTTTTTCATCTTTACTACACGCCCCTCCAAACGGGATTTTCAATTCCTCATCGATAATTTTAAATCTCGACTGACGGGCTGGAAAACAAAGTTCCTTATGACAGCGGGTTGCACCACATTAATTAACTCTACCCTTAATAGCCTACCCAATCATCTTATGCAATATATCCAATTACCTAAATCAGTTGTTAAATAGTTAGAACGCTATCAACGCAACTTTCTATGGGGAACCACTCCTATAAAGAAAAAAATGCACCTCCTAAAGTGGAGTAAAGTCACCACCCTTAAAACTCAGGGTGGTCTGGGAATTCAGTCGATCCAACTTAAAAATATATCTCTTTTCGCTAGTCAAGCATGGCGTCTTCTACAAAATCCCTCAGCCCTTTAGGCACACACGCTCTTGTCCAAATATCTGCACTCCTCGGCAAACCCCCATTCGCATAAATCCTTTATTTGGAAAAAGCTAACTACTGGTTGGCTCATTTGTCATCAAACGGATAATAGGTGACGGTAGGTGTATTAATTTTTGGACGGACTCCTAGCTTGTAGCAAATATGCCACTACGTAACCTCATTTCAGGCCCACTCCTACTCCAATCTCTTTGTACAATTGTCAGCACCTATCTGCCATATCACCACTAGGACTTATCAACATTACCTTTTGAATTACCCATCAGTGTCAGAGAACGCATCCGTGCAATCTATATTCCCACTTTTACTCAACCCAACGATTCGTTCGTTTGGTCCCTTACACCTCATGGGAAATTCACCACCAAATCACTTTACCATACACTTCTCTTTCCACCTACTGGACCTTTTTTTAAATGGCTTTGGAAATTACCTCTTCCCCCTAAGATAAAACACTTTCTATGGCTATATTGCCACAATAGACTACCCACCAATGCCTATTACAATCACCTTGGAATCATTCCAAATGACACCTACACCATTTGTTCATCATGCCCTGAAACTATCCCTTATTTGCTTTTCCACTGTACCGATGTTATCCGTCTTTGGACGGAATTTTTCATGCACAGCCACATCTCTAACCTTAATTATCAATCCTCTTCACCCATATTTTAGTTACAACACTTTTTAAACCATACTACTACGCAAAAACTTTCCAACTCCCTAATTCTATCGTTATACCTTTCTGCCTCTGCCATATCTGGCTAAACAGAAACGCTTCCCTTTTTCGATCTCAGAAAAAACCTTTAACCTCGGCATATGTTCTTAAAAAGATAGCTGAATACTATCATGTTGCCTTACCACGTGATCAACCTCCTACCTGAATTCCTATGCACATCAAATGGCACCCCTCTCCCCCCCCCCCCCCCCCCCCCAACAAACTTTTATAAATTAAATTGTGATGGGGTTGCTAAGTTAATCTCACATCAAGGGGCCTTAAGCGAAGTAATTAGGGACTCACAATGATCTTGGATTATTGGATATGTGGGCTCTTGTTTCACTTCTTCCAGTATACACACTGAGCTTCTTGGACTCATACATGGACTTAAAATAGCATTTCTTCATGAACTTAAGCCCCTGGAAGTTAACATAGATGCTCAGGTAGTGCTTTCTCTCTTACAAAACAACTCTCATCCTTTATTTGCTAATCTACTTATGGATTGAAGGTACCTTCTGCGACAGCTGGATGATCCCATCATACTACATATGTACAAGGAGCAAAACAGGGTGGCTGTTATACTCGCCAATTTTGGTTGCACCATGGACAATTCTGTAGACTTTCTTACTTACACAACTCCGCCATCTACAATACAAATGACTTTGGAAGAAGATCATTAGGAATGCTTTATCTTAGACACATTGTACCTACTACTGACTGTGTCATGCGTCAACCCGACGCCTCTTTTTGTACAACCCATCTCAAGGAACTAGTTAGTTCTAGCTCCACCCCTTCCCCGCGTTTTGTAATGACCTACCACGAGGTCGTCCCCTTAATTCTTCTACTCTTGAAGGCCATTGTTGCCCTGTGCCTAGTTTAAACTTAGTTCCTTGTACTATGCCATCGTAAACTTAATATAAATAGTTTCTTTTGGACCAAAAAAAGAAGGACATTAGGCTTTTCTTTTTTGTCCTGAACAGTGAACTTAAAGCCTGTTTGGCCGTGCTGACAAAATCTGCTTATTTTAAAAAGTATTTTTTTTAGAAGTACTTTTTCCGAAAGTACTTTTGCAAAAAAAATAATTTGTCTTTGGCCAATTCATTTAAGAAGTACTTTTTACAATATTTGATAAACAAATTATGTTTGGCCAATGTCACGCCCCAAACTAGGGGAGGCACGATTGGCACTCGATACTATATTCGATCGAGTTAGCCACTAAACATACTAGCTAACTAAACTGGGGGCCCAACAGATCGGGTAGTACAACATCTGAAATACTAAGCCTGGACCATTAAGGTCATGACCTGAATAACAATAAGCCATATAAACAAAGGTAGACGAGCCAAAATAATAAAGTACTAGCTGGCCGACGAGGCCGCAGTTGGAGACATACATGCCTACACACATATATATACATGCCAAGCCTATGGGCTGGAAACTGAAAGCTACAAAAAGAAACCCAGAATACTGTGTCCACAATAGCCTCTAAGAGTGTCATAAGCACTGTCGAGACAAGGCCCCGACTATACCCAAACTGTATAACAAAAGTAACCATTCTATGAAAGCTCCAGGAAGAGGTGGAGGTTACCAACTCACAGCTGAACCCCGAAATCCTAGCGGAGGGGTCGATCAGAGTCCCTATCTAGACCTGCACGCACGAAATAAAAATGCAGTGTCCCCAGGCAACGGGACATCAGTACGAATAAAAATGTACTGGTATGTAAGGCAGGCAGTAGAGTCATACATAGCTGATGTAAAAAAAGTAATAGAGATACCACCTGACACTGAAACTCTGATAGCCTCCATGGCCGATATCCGACTTCATAGTAATCAAATATGCATGGTGTATTCGTGTAATCGTATGTCGTGAATACATATATATTGATGCAAATGCATGACATACCCAACCAAATGCTAGCAATGGTGGTCTCTTCCGGTAGCTAACCGGTATCATATTGCAAACCTGTGGCCATCTGTACAATATATATAGTTTTTTGGGCAAATAGGCTTGTTACCTCCGATTATAGCTCGAAGTCCATGCATAATATGCCATGTATGGTATGAACTTTGAATGCACATAGTAGGCCATAACAAGAACTTAGCCAATCTTGGTTCATAGGTACTCTTATTCTCATGATCTCATAATCGACGTGTCACTTTAGAGATTTTAAAATACACTTTAACAAGGAAGAAGGACTGATCGCAAATACTAAATGCCTTTATTCTTTTTTTTTTCACACAACCCAAAGATGAATAAGAATTCTTATATATAGACATATAGTAAAGAAAGCCGACAAAATGACATATATAGATGTCGAATACCCTATTTAACCGAATGAGTGGAATATCAACCTAATAGCATCACAAAAATATTCCAGTTGCAATCCCGATGCCTTTCACAGAAGGTCTTTCTAACAATAAAATAGTAAAATATCACATTTGACGTATTAGGAATTTCTCAGAATTCATGCTAAAAGGAAGGATGGAGCTTAGCCTTAACATACCTTTCCAACGAACGTCTGAATGCCTGTAGTTCCTTCACAGAAGTTGTTCCTTACGTCCTAAGCTTCACAAACACTATATATATGCAGCTTATACGCACCTATAAACAGTTCATAATTGAGTTTAAATCGGCAGATTTGCCATGTAACCCTAACTTGACGAAACGTCCGTAGAACTTTGTAAAAAACGATCATAAAAGAGTCCCAAGATGATTACCTTGGAAAACCAAATATAAAACCTGAAGAACCAGCAAGGATATCAAATTCTATCTTCTAAGAATAGCTCCAAACGCAACTAATAGAAGGGGGAAACGATTGCAAAGCGTAGAGATTGCGTTTCTAGGCCCGGGGGCAAATTTTAACGGTAGAAATCGTTAAAAACCCACCTTAATCACTCAAGAACACCATGGAGCCTTCTCTTCAGCTTTCTTACTGTTTTAGAACGAAAATGAAATATTTTTGGGTCTGAAAAGTCGAATTTGCCGACTTATAATACTTGCTTGACCCTACCCGGTTTCAGCCTGGATAGTTTGTAGTAAAACGGTCATAAATTTTTACTCCGATGTCGGTTTGATGTGAGGTTTTTTTGGTTGCAAACTAGACGCGTGGACCTTTGATTCGGTAAGTTGTGGGTCCCATAACTCTTTATATATTGGGAGAATAGTCTGATACATTTCACCCAAAGTTTAGAAAATTTATTAGAGAAATTTACGATAACTTTGGCCGACCTTTATTTCACAACTTGCTTGACTCCAAAACTTAACATGGGGTCTCACAGCCAATCTTTCTAAAAAGTGCTTTTGAGTGTCAAATTACCAAAAAGGATAGTACCAAGATCTTATAATTATTTTAAACAGAAAAATAAACTTAATTATTTATCGCAATAGACTTTTATTATTTTGTATTTTATTTAATTAAAATATAAAACATAAAGTAAACAAACATATTAAAAATTCAAATCAATTTTACATATATGTTATACCAAAACATATAATATTTTCTAGTATAATTACTTATTGTTACACGATGATTTGAATAATCAAAATACATCATTCAATATGAATTAGAAGTCTATTCCACAAATTATTATATCATGATAATCATCCATGAAATAATAAGTACAATCACTCATACATGATAATATTTTTCAACAACTTCATCTCTACTTCTAACACCCAATGCCTCCATATTAGTAGAACACTTGACTTGTATTTCGAAAGGAATATCATAAGGCCCATCTCCTTATTCAATCTCTGCTGTAATGTCTTCATTAACATACTAGTTGAATTCCTTATCGACAGAAGAATGTCGCCGGATGAAATTACGTATAGCCACGGTAGTTCTAAGTTGTAACTAGATGATTCTGAGTGTCAAACTTGAAATATGGCATTGAGCGTAAAAGAGAAATAATTTTATATATATATATATATATATATATATATATATATATATATATATAAAATAGTTAAGTATGTTTAAATTCAAATTCAAAAAGAGTAACTAATTATTAACAACACATAATGTATAAATTTTTTTAAATTTAAATTTAAAAAAACTAATTCTTACCTCACCTAACTAATTTTGTCCTAAATTTTCAAGCAGCCTATTGTGAGGCTGATACTTGGCTTAATGTTGATGCTTTTTCTTCTTCTTTTAATAATATATAGATAGATTATGCGATACAATTGTAAATTTATTACCTATTTGTAGGTAATTTTCACAAGGTAGATATAATAACAATTTAAAGATTCGGGAACTAATAGTCTATAAGAAAAGAAATTATAAATAATTATTTGTAGAAAGAGAATCGATAATCCAAAGAAGGATGTAGATAATTTATTTTAGTGCGAAAAAAGAAGAAGATAATTTGGAAAGTTACAAGACATTACACAAAGAAAAAATCAAAAATAAGAAAAGTAAAATAATATAAAAAGTTACAATATGATTCATGTATATGATATCTTTAATTTTAAAAAGATAGCAAAAAAACTAAAAATAAATATGAAAAGAAAAAACTCAAATTAGCAAGGGATAATTTGCAAAAATATAAATTTTAAGGTAAGGATATTTTTGTCTTGATTTAATTAATTTTCTGTTTTTGCTTCTGCTTTTTGAAAGAAGTTATAATTTTTTACTTTTTTCCAAAAGCAGAAAAAGTACTTCCGTTACTACCCAAAAATACTTTTGTCTTGACCAAACAACTTAAATTTTAAAAAAAGTACATACGCTTGGCCAAACAGTTTGCTAGTCTTCCTTTGGCTTTGGGTCAAAGTCAAACACTGGAGATAAGGCTAACATTGTCATTTCGAGTTGATACTTTCTTTTCTTTGAGTCGCCACGTGTTAAGGATAGTGGTTTTTAGCAAACAGTATTAGGGTTTCGGATTCTCTGTTTTACTTCGCTGACACTATACCTTCTTTTTCAAATCGAGAAAGATTCGATTTTGATGTGAATGATAGAGTATTAAAGCTGCGTACTTTGCTTCAATTCTGAGAGAGAATCGAATCGAGCTTCGTCGTTGCAGTGTGAAATCGATGATCGTCGTCTGCACCAATAAATGGACCCGTCTTCAGTGCAATCCACTCCTTCCATCCAAGATGACGAGTGGGGTAAATTAAATTATTCATCTTTTCCTTTTAATTCTGAACTTTTTTCAAATGATGGATCAGTGTTAATTGGATATATGGTTTTCAATTTAATCAGATTATTTAATTGATGTTAAGGAGGGTTCTTATATGTTGCTGAATACAGCATAGAGATATGATTATTTTTTTCCGGTTAAATTCCGTGAAAGTGTTTTTAAAAGAATTGTTAATTATTCTGACAGTTTACTTGAAGGTGGGTTTAACTTGTTCGAATCAATGTTTTGTGGATAATGATATGCTTTTAGCTTTGATTTGATGAATTGGCTACTTGGATTAGTAGGCCCAGAATAATTATCCCATTTGGTTGGAATAAAACACGACCCTGTGTGTATTTAACCTAACAGATATATTTGCTGTTTCATCAGTCTGTTTTTCGTTTTCTTGATGCTGATGCGGAACATAAGATAGTAGTAAAATTTTCGCTTTAATGATGAGGTCATAGACCGGAAATCTCATTTTTTATAAGCAAAATTACTGATATATGATGGTAACTGAATTAGAAAAGATGTCAAGAGGGTTTAAACCTTTGGTACTTTTTTTTTTTCATAATGTATTCTGAAGGGTTCAATGCTTGGTACTTACTTCTGGCTGACTAGAGGAGTGACCTGATTAATTTTTACCCACAATTCCTTATCCTACTTCTGTTTCTTCATTGTATAGTTCACTAAAAGGTATATTTTTTGTTTTTTGATTATATTGGGGGGTAGGGGAAGGGAAATGAACCCTCACTAACAAGATGAAAGGTCAGGTAGCCAACCAACTGAGCTACTAAGATCCCCCTAGAAAGGTAGATTTAACTGATATGCGTCTTTAAGATGCTTAGGTGTGTGTTGGTCCTTTCAAGAGTTTGGAATTTTATACTTTGTTGCGTTTGTTGCCAATTTTAGAAGGAATGTGGAATATGACTGAGGGCATGAATCACAGGTTCGATACCTGATTGTTGCACAAAGCCTAATATTTAAGCGTAGAGCGGTAGAAGAGAGAGCCATTATTTACCAAGTTTCGAAGGTGAAATAGTGGACTTCTAGGTGATGAAAAAAGATTATTAGATGAACAGAAAAAAGCATAAATTCATTCTCAAAAAAAGAAAAAGATAGCATAAAAGATCTGGAGCTATGGCTGTACTTACTGTGCTAAAGCTTTTGTTGTGCAGGAGAAAGATGTCTATCTTTTTCATTGTAGATTACAACTTTTTGATTCATAAAAATTTGGTTTACAGGATGTATAGACCTTTGTCCTGGATTTAGTGCTTTTTCCTTTTGTGTAAATGCTTGATTGCCATCCCGGATTGTTTTTAGTACCTGTTTCTCTTTTGGTGAGAAATTTCCATCAGTTTGCTACTTTGTGTGCACTCCTCTTTGAATATGTACGCGTCTCTGCATGTTTAAAATTTGAAGTCTTATTCTCAGCCATTTCGTTTCTTTGCTAATATATCTGGCTCCACATCTGGATTTAAGATTTTGTTTAGTTAAAATGTGCTGGAAGTTACTCTTTTAGCATGTTTTGACTTCATAATGTACATCGAAGCTTTTAGATGTAATGTGAGCTAACATATTGATTTGACGTTTTTGACCATCAGACACTGAAGGATACGTAATTCCAAGCTTGGAACTTGAAGATCCTGGCCAAAATAGTACTAGTAATTTTGTTGAAGTTGAAGAGTCAAAGACATCTTCAGCTGAGGTTAGCTCTTAGGATTTTTTGCTCTCCACTCAGAACAATTTTTGTATGTCAAAACTTTTCCAAGCTTGCTATCTTTTGAGTTTGAATTGATCTCCTTGCTTAATTATTTTTTCGCAGTCCAAGAAAGAGGAGAATATATACCTTGGACCTCACGGTGCTCCTCCTTCACAATCAAAGCAACAAGAGCTCAATCCGGCTAATAATCGCAAGCAGAAGTTAAGACAGAAACTGAAGGAAGCTGACAGGAGATACAGTGGAAGTGGTCGCGAGAATAAGGTCGAACACCTGAGAGAGCTTGTGGGTGGAAAAATGCCGACAGGATCAAAGGGCTCCCAGAGAGAGTGGCTTGACCCTCATTGCGATGAGAATATGTTTGAAAGGAGGCATCTTTAGCACATCTGTTGTATAAAATACATCCATAAGTTTTCACATACTGAGGAAAATCCCTCCCCCTTTCAACCTTCAGTAAGTTTTCCTTTCAGAGGGGAAAGAAAGGTTTGACAGAAGATTTATGTATTTTGAAATAATTTCCCTGTTCAACCTATGTTGGGGGGCTAATATCACCAGTCTTCTGGCTGTGCTCTTGTTTGATCTCTCTATCCGTCTCTTTCATCATATTTGGTTTATGAATGCATGATGGTAAACTTGTCTACATTATGCTCCAAAGTTTGTTGGAATAGTAATATTATTGGAGCGAGCGGATGTTGTGTGACTGGGTAAAAGCTTCTGTTTCTTTGCTTTGGTTTTAAATCAACGTGAAGGGATAAAATGTAAAGATTTCACCTTGGAATCTTGCAACCTTGAAACAGAATAACGTGCGAACTCCTTATGGTTTATTTCTTGCTGCCAAGGACAGATCCTTGGTGTTGGATACTAGCTGTTGTATTTTAACTCTTTATGGAAAAAGATTTATTACGAAACCCCGTGTTTTCCCCATGATTTGGTTGCTTCATTACTGCAGTGTTTGATATGCTAACTGCCTTGTCCGTCCTCCATTAATTCTTACACGATTGGCGAGAATCTAAAGAAAAAAATTAGAGGGACTTGATTTAAGATAAAATTCTTTAATTGGGTCCATAAGCCTCTTACCAAATCAAATTGTTCGAATCTCTTCAACAGTCCAAAAGTACCATCTTTTGTGGTCTTTGCAACTGGAAACACATGAAATTAAAATCAGTTATATCCACTGTTGTGACCTCCTGATTACTTTGGGTTTATATGAACCAGAGATACTAAATAAGAAGCTAAAAAGTAAAATATCTTTTACAAAAACATTACAAAAATAGGTTAAAACGATTACTTACACCAGTTTGTGCAGTTAATCATTGATCATAGGCTAAAAGATTCCAGGAGAGCAATGCACCCAAGGGTGTGCCGTGAAAACACTAGGTGATTTTTTCTCATCTGTCCAAGCCTTAGTGGATAGAGTCACCTAATACCTGCTGTGAGGTTCACACAAGTGGTTCCGGCACTACTTTTGTCATAAAAAAAAAAAAAAAAAAAAAAAAACCCAGTGGAGCAGTTTCATTTGTTCGTTCAATTTATGAATCCGAACTTCAGCCTTTAGAGGGGACAGATGAGAATAGCATAACTATTGTGATTGCAACTGCCTTAACTTAATTTCTGGATCATTGAATATGATCCATGCAAGTACACACACAGGCCTGTCTTTACTTCTTTGTCATATACAAACGAAGGGGACATAGTTAAATTGTCAAAAAATTTCTCTAGCAGAGTATATACAACATTAGGTCGGCTTCTAAATGTACTATATCTGACTCAAGGTTGCTCCCGCATTTGAAATGAAAAACTTCCTCCCTGACATGAACCTAAGTGCTGTCATTGAATTAAATAATTTTAGTCCCCCAACTAGTTTGGGACTAAGACGTAATTGTTTTTTAATCATGAACCAACTATAAATCAACTGAGACCAAGGAACTCCAAACCAGTTGCTGACGGTGTCAACCCATGTTCAGATAGGTATTCAGCATTGTAGAATTTACTCAGATGTCTCATACCACTGTCACACAAGATTGTCACAATTGTATGCCCTGGACCTAGTGCCTTGGCCACTCGGACAGCTCCAACACAATTCATAGCTGAAGAACTTCCAACAAATAGGCCATCATTTTTCAACAGATACCTGATGAGTCATATGACCAGTTAACTTCAACACACGTTCATGTAGATAATTCTTTGCAGAACAAACTAATCAAAGACTGAAAGAGTTGTTCTTTAAGGTGAGCAAAATGGTGCTAGATTTTGGTAGATTCGGGCAAAATCTTATCATTTCGTTTGACGTGTTCTCCTTTATTTGTCAGAGAAGCCTAAAAAGGGTTAGGGAACACTTTTTAACACAGTAATCTGCAAATTAACATCTGTATAACTAGAAAATACTATAATGAGTAGTTGACCAAAGACCAAGAACGAACCTGGACATTTCAACAGCTTCCATGTCTGTGCCTCGGAAAGCTCCATCAAGTTTTGCCAGCTTAAAATTTTCAGTTATTCTATTTATTCCAATTCCTTCTGTTATTGTATCAAATGGGTTTTTCAGTCTCCGTCCTTCAGCCTCCTCTCGCGTGTACATCACTCCTCTTGTTACTTTGTTGAATAAACCAGAGCCAGGAGGATCAATAAGAAAGCACCTGACATTAGAGTTTTTTTCCTGTTGATCATACAGCAGTTAAATAATACATCTCATAGCAGTGGAAAATGAAGAAACTTTAGAACTTAAGAACCAACCTTCAAAAACTGGGAAACACCAGCAACAGTGCCACCTGTACCTGCAGCAGCAATAAAAGCATCCAACTTGCCATTTGTCTGTTCCCAAATCTCTGGCCCAGTGCCCTCATAATGTGACCTGAAATTTGCAAGGTTTTCAAACTGATCCGCGAAGAATCCACCCTTGTAGTCAGGCGATAACTTCATATTCTGCTTTTCCTCACTGATTGAGTGACCATTGATTTGACTAGAATCATTGCCATTGATTTGGTTTTCTTTTCTGCAGATTGATGCTAATTCACTTGCTTCCAGTGCCCTTCTTCTTGCAATATTAACAAAATGGTCTCGGTGTGTGATAGAAACTGGTCTGACCCTTTCAACAGCAGCTCCTAGTGCTTCCAGTATTTGTGACTGAAGAGTAGAATTGATAAAATTTCAATCAGTAGCAATAGTCTATTTTCTTTAGAAAAAGCAACTGATGCTGTTATTAATATTCTCTTTTATGACTATCCTTCCATCAGAAGTTCCATAGCGATAGAGGAAGGGTGGGACAATGAGGAAACAGTTGGAATTATCGTTAAGCACTGACATAGGCCAGCTGATGAAGATCGTTAGAGCTTGCACTCCGGAGTCTGAGGTCTCAACCCCTAACACTGTTCTAGTAGTTATCCTGCATGCTCATGGAGTGCCAACACTAAGTCTTACGTAATTCAGTAAAATACAAATCTAGAGTGAAAACAAGAGCATTAAGCAGTGATAAGTAATTCTTTTACTTATTTTTTGGTGTTTGGTTAGGTAGCAGAAAATATTTTTGAAAAATATATACTTTAGGCGAACACTATGGAGGACGAATAGGTAAGGGCTGGGAAGGGTGGTAGGTGGGGTCTAGGGGTCGGAGTGGCGATGGCGAGGGTAGGGAAGATGGGGTTGGGGTGGGAATAGGGTGTGAAAGATTGAAAAAGAGTTTTAAAAAATGTTTGTCCTCCTTTTGGTATGTAAATCATTTTCCTTCAATTGGAGGAAAATGAGTTCACGAGGAAAATGTTTTCCAAAACATTTAAGCCAAACAAACATGGAAAAATTGAAAACCAAACACACCCTAAATGTTTAACCTTTTCGAGAGCAGCATCATCTGGAATAACCACATGGCATCTGCACCCATAAGCAGGTGCTACTGTTGCAAGACTAATGGCTGTGCTTCCCGCACTTCCCTCTGTAACTACTCCACCTTCAGCTAATGCTCCTGATTCCAGGGCCTGTGATTGATATTCCACTGTTAACAGAAGAAAATGTATTTAATCATACCCAAGTTTATTAAACCTTGTTAATCGTAAAGAAGCAATTTAATTGTAAATACATTGTGAAAGCAAATTTTCAGAAAAATAAAAACATGAAGCAAATCCCTGAGTTCAGCTTTCATCTTCACAAAAACTTTCTCATCCCAATCACTACAAGAACTCTTAAACCTTAAACTGGCACCAGTGGTTTTCTTAACCTAATACCACGAATAAGCTGATGGATATTTAGGTTTAAACAAAGAAAAGGAATTGACTTGCTAATTTTAAATTTCTAAAACAAATGATGTACTACATTTGATAACAATTTATCCGTATGAAAATTATTCTTGAAGTTTGGTCACTGTTAAAGGATAGGGTGATAATTTCAGTCTCTAGCAACTAAGCCACCATTTTTTAATCACATAAAGCAATCTCGAATCAATACTTTCTCCACCCTTGCAAATTGTTCCTGAGGTAAAAACAGATATATGCACAAACAGAAAAAATAATTCTGTGATCCACCAACATTATACAACACAAACAGAAGAAAACAACTCTGCAATCCACCAACAGCCTACAACTCCACCTTCTAGCCCCCCCCCCCCCCCC